>JAODLL010040004.1:0-21222 GCA_026546735.1 Forbesichthys agassizii
TAAAATGATTCTGTGTAAATCTTTAATAATATTTCTCTCTCTCTCTCTCTCTCTCTCTCTCTCTCTCTCTCTCTCTCTCTCTTTCTCTCTCTCTCTCTCTCTCTCTCTGTTCATTATTTTTGATCACCTGTCAGGAAAAGCTGAGAACATATGCTGACTAGTATGATTGCATATGTACAAGGTTATCTGTGCGTGTGTGTGTGTGTGTGCGTGTGTGTGTGTGCGTGTGTGTGTGTGTGTAGTGTGTGTACGTGCGCGCACGTCTAAGATAAAGCAATGGCATCCTATTGTCTAGCTATCTCATCGCGTTACCACGGTGATTGTTATGGTCCATTCACACTTCAGATCGCCCCCACCCCCACTCTCTCTCTCCCACATCGTTTATATCTCCTCTCCTTCTCCTTTCATGTAGGCTACAGATGTGCACAGAGACTTTTATGCGTTTGTCTGTTTATGTTCCCGCTGACTGTACATCATCTCGCTGCTCTCTGCGCCTCCCTGTTTAACAGGCAATGCACCCCCCCGCCACCCCCCCCTCCTCCCCCAACCGCGAGAACAGCAGTGACGTTTATTACCGCACAATTTCCTCATGAAGTCATATCCGGCTGTAATAATAACGCTTCATCATAATATTATTGGGGACCACGTGGAAGGTGAAAAAGAAACCAAATCAGTAATATCAGGGGTAGGCAGTGTAGTATATCACACTTGGAGAGGGAGGAAGGGGGGTACTGGTATTAGTTATGGGTTGTGATTGATTGCAGGGTTGCCTGGGCCCCCCGCATATCAAACGGCGCCCAAAATATATCAATTCCATAGTAATTTTTAAAAATCTGTTTGATCATTTGCGACCCATGCTTCGGCCCACATAATCGGCGGCAGCGGTAATGTAGCGCAAACGCCTCTAATCCTTGCGCGCACACAGGCCAGATTCAATAGTCTGGCCAGTGGGGGAATAAAAGAGAGTTAGCATTTACAAGACTGTTTAAGTAGAAGAGAACAAAAAGGACAAGAGGCACAAAGGGCTACTGGTGCTATGTGACAGACAATCTTAATTTAATCTCACTGAAGATAATATTTGTTTATAAGATTGTCTTTGTTATATTAACGCCTGCTAAAGTCTGGCTACATTAGCTTCTGTTGTAGTTGGTTAATTATTCTAAATAGATGTTATGAGTCCAGCTGTATCTTATGTATGTTACCATTTAGCAGACTACCCTGTGTTTAGGCATATATGCAGAGCTAAATGACAGTATCATTGTGGATATGATGCCAGTTGTCAGCTAATGATTATTGATAATTCTAGGCAAGCCAGTGTTCTTCAAGACTTCAATCATATAGGTCATACACCAGTTATCATAGGTAAACAGCATTCTATTAGAATAATGACAGCAGAAGAAGGCTATATGTCATTAGTTATACATTTCCAAACACACATTACCTAATAACACCATACAATCCTCAAAATAAATAAGAGGTTTAAAATAATATATATAACAGATATACTGTATATGGATGGCTCAGATATTCATAGGAGCCAACAATGGGACACAGCATGGACCCTCTGCTGTATACACTGCAAGTGAAGACATACACCTTCTCCAATTGTCCATTATAATGTTGGGGAGAGACACTATTTTGTCATTTTAGGCTAAATCAACATAGTCTTCTTCTTTTATTCCTGAGTGAAATAATCATTACAGTGGAACACAGAACCGCTCTATAGCTAAAGGGCTGTTATCCAATAAAGACCAAGACTGATGTTAACAGTATAATTACTTGATCCAGCTAACTGGCCACCTGCGTGAAGATTTCATCTTCTCTAAAAGAGAGTTGGCAGAAGCTATGGGTCATCCAGAATAGTCGGGCATTCAATAATTATATCAAGAACCTGCTTCATCTGCCGATCCCAGTTTCTTTTAAACAATATACTTGCTTTGACATTAATGTGTACAGCACAAACGATTTCATATTTTTATGTAAAATGTACACCTAATGTTGTATTGAATTACACTGTTGTAATTGTACACTACTTTTTATGTTTTTCTCAACTAGGGCCCCAAAAGAGCTGGGGTCGGTGTGCCTTCGATTGGGACCCCTTGATAAGATAGCGCATTATGCTTCACTTTAAGAATGTTTTGTGTCGATTTTCTTTTAGATTTAAACAGTTTTGTTCAAGGATGGATTTAACAACATCATGTTAAAGCCAATTAACAATTAACAACAATTAACTATATTGTCAGTTATATTTACTCCTAAACTGCTGCCTTATATGCTGTAGCATAAGGTACCGTACTGGTACACAAAATTAAGAAATGCTTCAGGATTTTACTGCTAACGTATATCGGTACTGTATATTTATAATTATATATAATTCAAGATAGGTTAGCTGGCTAGGCACGTCTTCGTCATTAGCATACGATTTGCATAGAGTCTACAGCCAGTAGTTATCTTATAAATATAATATAGTGAACTCGTAATTTTAATGGTTAAAATACTAATAGCAGCTGGCTATAGCTGCAATAATCATAGAGTTCTTTAACCTCGCAAATAACAAATATTATGCATGTGCGTGTGCTTGCTCTTTACAAGCTTCTATGTCTCTCTGAGAGCGACGTGGTCATTTTGAATGAACACATCTGGGTTCATTCAGAAAAAAATTCAGAGGCCTACCCGTGATAATGACTATTTTAGCCCTCTTAAATATGCTATTTTAGGCTAGGCCTAATACGATTAATATGTTTTTAAATGCGTTAATACATTTTTTGTAATGGTTTCAGGTTGTATTATATTATCGCCATAGTTGATTATAGATTATTGTGTTACTGTATGTGGCGCGTCTCCTGGAAATGATGGAATTATACTAATAATAATACTTGAGAGCCATCTGGTGGCTACAAAAATAAACTGCTATTTCTGGAGGAGAATTATATTTGCACAGAAGTAGGAACTGCAAGCAGAAGATTGTTTATTTTTATATTATAGATAGCCATGAAATCATTTCTTGGCAAATATTATTTGTGCCATAATAAACATTTAGGATAAGAGATTATTTGATAATGGCACTCTAACCCAAAACAAACAAAAAAAGATGGTATACTAGTTCTCTGCTAATACACATGAAAAACTATTCAGGTAGACAGTGACTCAAATTAAAACAAGTTAATTGTAATTGTTTAACTTATTTTTGCATTAAATAATATGACCTGCTAACCGTAATAATAAAACCGCGCTGTTAATCTAACTAACCACTAGGTGGTGGTATAGAGATATGGACAGAATAATTCAGAGATGGGGAAAGGATTGAAGAGGAGACACCCTCATCCATTTCCACACCATTAATAAACAAAATGTACCAGCAGCACATATTTCTAAGAATACAGTGAACAACATACCTTATCTCCACTCAGCTCATTCATTTTCAGTTGGCATGTTATGAGATACCTGACCACAAGAGCATTCCCCCAAGCACACAGATACGGTGCCGCTAGTTTGTGCTAGGTTGTATGTCATGTTCTAGACGTCTGTTTGTCTGTTCTATGGCATGTTCTAGACGTCTGTTTGTCTGTTCTATGTCATCATCTAGACGTATGTCTGTTCTATGTCATGTTATAGATGTCTGTCTGTTCTATGTCATGTTCTAGACGTCAGTTTGTCTGTTCTATGTCATGTTCTTGACGTCTGTTTGTCTGTTCCCTGTCATGTTCTAGACATCTGTTTGTCAGTTCCATGTCATGTTCTAGATGTCTGTCTGTTCTATGTCATGTTCTAGACGTCAGTTTAGTTTGTTCAGTTTGTCTGTTGTACTGAAATGAGCAGCTGGTTGCCATGATTGATTTTATAATGTGCCACCAATATACTGACTCTAAGTAACATACTTTATCTTAAATTGGCATTATTCTACTAAGTATTAAGCATTTGTCAGATTACTGTTTATCACCTAATACTGCATATTGTATAGAAGGATGTAAGAAAATCCCAATGATCACAAATAGGCTGGGGGCTTGTTCTGCCTAAAATAAAATAAAAAATAAAATGATATGGGCTATATGTGTATATGTATGCGTGTGTGTGTGCGCACGCGTGCATGGGTGTGAGTGTGTATACGTATACAGCATATGCTGTATATAACACAGATACCTTGACCATAGCATTATTTCGCTGCAACCTAACCAACACCTTTGTTATATTATATTATATTGTTTTCAGAGAATATTACTTATCTTACTGCAACTATGTGAAATATTCCAAATGGTATTGTTATTCTGGGATGGGTGGTGTAGTTATTTCAAAACAGTGACGACCTGGTTCATACTCAGAGCCAATGTCATGTAAGATATGGATACACCCTGCAAGATTAATTGAATCTGTACCTTGACTAAACGATCAGGCACTCTTGTATTGTTTTTCCCTCTTGTGATTGCAAGTGTGTGTGTGTGCGTGCACGTGCGTGTGTGTGTATTTGTGACAACTAACATTGGATCTTTTCCATAAGTTCATGGACAAGACCAACATCCTGTGTATGGATGAACTCTCTCTCGCCCCCCCCCCCCCCCTCTTTCTTTCACGCACAAACACACAAACGTCAAAAATAAACTGCTTTGAAAGTATACATATAATTCACAGCCGACCTATTTTTCTCGAACGTATGATCCGCCTACACTACGCTTAGCGTAGGCCGATGTAGCCTGGCCATAAGGATAGTTATCAGAGCATTGGACATCAGGTCAAAGGTCCCTGGTTCAAATCTTACAATTCTATCCTTGATTGTATTATATGAAACAGGCCTGTGTTTAATTACTAAAACAATGCAAACTGCTATTGTTCATTGATTCTGCGTAAGCAATAAATTATATACTGTCGTGGAATCTCAGGCTTTATTATTATATATAACTATTTTGGGAGACTTGGAAATTGCATAATGAATACAAAAATATTTAAACAAGAAAATGATTTTCTTTTTTTTTCTTTATACATACATACATATACAGTATACTGCTGTTTATATATATACACTGTATATACTTACACATACATATCAATACAGTAGGCATCACCTACAATAACACAAAAGGCATGTCCATATTTATAAAAATGTATGGGGGAAAACACCTTCTTTCAAATAAGATTGTTCAAAATATACAATTTATGACAGAATAGTAATATGCGTGAATTTATTTCCGTCTCTCTCTGATGGGAAAAATGTACAGGGGGTTGTAATATCGCCCTTATGACTCATACCATAGAGTTACAATTAACAGTGGGGTGTAAGTCCTGAAGTAGGGCAACCTCCCATGACACCTAGACACACATACTGAAACCTTGAAGAGGTACACTCTCTCTTTTTCTGTCACACACGCACACACACACACATAAATGTGAGGTCAATGGCATCACAATTTGCCTACATTAAGTCATAGTATACATTACATACATATTTACATGAATTATTTAACATTATTTACAGTGTATGCTATTTATGTGTTGTTTGTGTTTGTGAGTGCTTTCTATCCTGGCCAGAAAAACACACATCCTTCACAAACGTAGACACAGTCACAAACGTAGACACAGTCCATCCATGCTGTCAGACGGACCAGATTTACTGCAGCTGTCAAACCAGTTTCCTTCTAGAACGATAAAGCCTGCCAAACCAGTCTCCTATCTGGATTTATTTCTCTCAAATCTCAAATGATCAATTATACCCAGTTCTTTATCTTTCAGACAGCATGTCTGCATACATTCTCTGCCCCATCTTTTTTTAACTATTGACTTCCAGGAAATAGCAGGCATGTGTTCCAAGTCTTCCTGTTTGTTCATTATTTTAGTTTAAATGATTTATTTATTTTTTAAATAGAGGTTTAAACTTGTGTGTGTCTGCCAGCAGGAAGCCACTTTCAAGTTCTACCCAATACTATATTCTTATCAAATGAGACTGTTGCGCTACTGTCATAAGTGTGCTGGTAATGTCATATACGTTTATACTAAACAGTAGCCCATAAACGTGTTATGAAGGAGGGACAGATATATTATTTAGTGTAAAATACATTACATTTCATAAAATGTAGCTCAGGTGACATCAAACAAACGTAGAAATGTAGATTAAATGATTTTTAATTTGAATGTTGGAACATAATACCAGTGAAGTATACACTTTGATTATGCCATCTGAATATATAGATACCATTACAATAACCGTCTCCACTATGTATAGGTCTGATAAAGGCAGATAGTTAGCTCTTAGATACATGATTTCACAGTACACATCACATAATCCTCTCGCTTTATAAACTGTCTGGGTCAAGATTTGGTGGTCTGGCTATAAGACATATGGTTTTATGTACATTACATACAGTGATACAGACATATAAGGGCACACATACAGAATGTTTACTGGGCAGTGGGAACAAAATGGCCACCGTGAGATGGCCACAAAGAGAAGCTGTTACATACATTTAAATAATACTGTAGCTTAGAGCAGAAGCAATTCCAAGCTCTTCACATAGGCAAATCCAATATAAATATAGCTGCAGGCTATATTTATATTGGATTTACATAATTCTCTAAGATTGACATCTGTTACATTGTTGATTTGCTGAAATGACAGCTTACAGGAAGAACTGCTACTACCAAGTCTCAATAAAGAAGAAACTAAATAAATTCTACTATCGCTAAATGTTTCCTAAAACCAAAAAATAAATATACATTAAGTAGTGCTTTTCTACCATTATGCAACTGTAGAGTATGGGGGAGTATATATACGTATATATTTGATTTCATTCTACGGTCTGATTTAGTCAGCAATATTGTGTTTTGCTTTTATGACCTAAAAATGTTGATTAGCAATAAAATACCGGAAGTGTCTAAATCAGGAGCATACAGTGTTAACATAATACTTAAACATGTTACAGTACAACACTAATACATGTGTTCAAACACACAGTATTCTTCATCATGTGCCAACAGAGACTCGTATTCCCACATAACACAAAATATTAGCACAATTAGGATTTGTTCATATACCTTCATAGTCACAGTATTTTGACACTACTATATTTATAGTCATTATGATTTCTCATTATCATCTCATTATGCTTCAGGAAACATTTTATTTTTCTGTAATAAATCAAGAATTTTATAAGGAAAAAAAGAAACAAGAAAAGGAAAATATAAAGGAAAACTAAACTACATTGAGACATAAAATAACCAAATCAGGAGTGATTATTACTCGACAAACCCCCGTTAATTTCTTTGCATTTGTCAAATGATTTGTTTACCTATTAGGGTGGTTTGTGGGTGTTCTAACTTCCAGTTAATGTCAGTCCCTTTCTCTAATCCATACTTCCCAAGTTAATGACCGTAGTATAATATTCCAGTGTTGTTTTCATAAGGTAAGGTAAGGTAAGGTATTTTGCTTTCTTTTCCATTTATTTTCTTTACTGCTTCAATAAAGAAGAAAGATGTTTAACTGAATATAAACTCATGGGGAGTCTTCTGCCTCCAATACAATGTAAAATGTTGCAGCATGAAAATATCAACATAAGTATGCATAGTCAATCAGAGAATGCCTTATAGACATTGATTTATTTATTCACTCAACCAAGTCAGCTACTGTGTGAATATTCTGGTGGGCCTGCAGTTAGTTGGTTTATTGTTGTACTCAATAACAAGCTGACAGTTCTCTGGTAGTTGGGTATGTTTCTACTAGGGTGTGGGTGACACTGGGGGCGTTATTCAGCTAGTTTCCTCTTGGAGGGGGGCACGAGGTGAGCAGGTATGTCCTGGGGCAGCTCGTGTCCCTCCAGCTTGACCTTAATCAGGTGGTTGGCCAGGGCGAACTCCTCGTCGTCCAGCAGGCCGTCCTTGTCGATGTCGGCCAGCTTCCAGATCTTTCCCAGCACTGCGTTGGGCAGCTTGGACTTCACCATCTCCTTCTTGGCGTTGGCGCCCGTCACCTTGCCGTTGACGGGCGACAGCGTGTAGAAGATCTCGTCGTACGCCGGCTTGTCGCGCGCCACCACCCACTCCGACTCGTCGATGCCCTCGCTGGCGCCCTCGCCGTAGCCGTGGCCGAACGGGCCGCCCTGCGTGCCGTCGAAGGCGCCGCCCTTCACCACGGGGTTGGGCCGCTTGCTCTCCTCCTGACGCACCAGCACCATGAGGTCGGCGATGTCGTTGGCCAGCATGTCGTCCACCGCCTCCAGCAGCTTCGGCTTCAGCGGGTGGAACTTGGTGAGGTCCTGGGACTGGAGCAGGTCCTAAGTGGGAGGGAGAGTTAGGGGTATCACGATAAAATGTGTGTCACGAAACCATTGTTTTGTGACACACATTGTGATATATCACAATACTCATAAAGCATACATAATACATCATTTACTGACAATGTTTAGATAGACAATAGATAGATAATTTAATGAAATCTGTTTATTAATGAATAATGTCTAAATGAACATATGAGAATATGCCCTCTCTTGTAGTATATATTTTCTTTACGCTTATTTGTTTTTATGCATCAATATCATGGCCTTTAAAGTAGATGCAATATAGTGGAAACATATTGCAATACTTGTAGTCTATATTTTCTTTATGCTTATTTGTTTTTATGCATTAATATTATGGCCTTTAAATGCAATGCAAGATAGTGGCAATACTCAGTCTCAGCTGTATTGTTGCACACCCTTAACTTGTTACGTCACAAACTGATATTGTATCAGCCTCTGTAGACTTCACCCTCATGTGACCCGCTACTGTCGTGGTTTCATGTGCTGATGTGATCTATACATTATACCTGCATCTTCTTGAGGTTAGGGAAGTCCCCGGGTGATATCTGGTGTTCCCTCTCGATGCGGCTGTAGGTGTCTCCTAGACTGGCTATCAGTTCTTTTTTCTTGTTGTCCTTCCCAAAAACATTGGGCATGTCTTTCTTCAGAGAGCTGATAATGTATGCATGAACCTGCGTAGGGGAAGATACAGTCAGGAGCTTTAGTTAGAACGTAGCCTCGCAGAGCCAGTCTTGACTTACGTAAAGCCTATGTTCGAACAATAAAAATAAAATAATGAGAACATTTTCAATTAGTTAATTAAGAACTGCCTAGCTTTGCAGTGGATATTACGTATACATGTTGTGAGTGAAAATGCTGACAGCCAATGGAAATCGACAGTATCACTTCTAGAAAGTCGTTAAGTGCTTAAACTGGTATCAGACGTTCAGCAGTGTTAATGGAGGGAAGAGGCTGAGACTGTTTGTGTGTGTGTGTGTGTTTATGTACGTACGTGTGTGTATACGTGCGTGCGTGTGTATGTGTACATACGTGTGTGTGTACGTGTGTGTGTGTGCGTTGGCTAGCAGCACATAAGTGTATTTCCATCCATCCTCTGCCTTTGACGGCCATCATGAAATGCACACAAAGTACGACGAGCTATCAGGCAGGAAAGGTCCACTCACTCAACTTGATGAGAAAACTGTGCATGTTGCCTCTATGTTGACACTAGGAAGTGAACTATTTCTCTTCTAGTACCTGACTTCCTGTTCAAACAGGAAACAGGAAATAATTCACTTGGAAGAGTACAAGCTCATTTTATGTTTTTGCTCAATCTCGTTTGCAATCCAAGCCCTCGGTTCACTTGAACGCTCTGACGCGTTGCCCTTTGTCATTATGAGGGACATTAGGTTTTTTTAAATTGCTTTTTGAAATCGCTGCGCTCACGGTATGTTAAAGTGGCTGCAAAACAATGTTCTCAATATTCAAGACAATTTTGTTGAAGACACAATGTGTGTTTAAATGCATGTACTTCTCACATACAGTACGCCATTGTAACATTTGACTATTCAAATGGCCGCTTAAAAATACAGGAGGCTTTTACGTTACATGGCATTGTGGGTGATTTTCAGGTTAAAAAATTGCGACACTTGCTCGTGTCTTTGAGGGTGCGCTGTGTATATCATTTATGGATTGGACATTGTAACCTGACACGGGCTGGGACGAGGGCTGAAAAAGGGAACTGAATTGGCCTGAATGGGATCTGTCAAGGCTAACAGCTGCATTGGGTGGGGAATGTCAGATTTGGATGTCAGGTGAAGAATGAATAGGAAACATATGCATGTCCGTGCTTGTGTGCGCGCACACACACTCAAAACTACTGCCAATAAAATAAAAACTCGGCATAAAATACATTATTTCTGTCCATGTTCTACCCCGGTCACCATTTATGTGCTCGTTCTTTGAGGAGTAAAAGTACAAAGTATTTAAATACACCCATATAACCTAACAACAGTCGGGGTTAGAAGTCTGACATCGTTATCTTGTGCCTGGCTGACTGTTCAGTTACACAGAACATAGTTCACTTACTGTAGCAACATTACATTTAACAACAGAGTACAGGCAAACACATTATTAGACCATGAGAGGTTGATGATGAACATAATTCCAAAAAGATTTTATTTTATTGTGTTAAAATTAGCACTTTAATTTATACTTTTCACATGAGAATTCTTTTTAGAAAAGTCAGTGTTAAGTCCCCAAAAACACTGTATAGTGTAATTCTGTGTGTGTATGTGTGTACTGTATGTGTGCACGTGTGTGCACGTGCCCGTCCACCCCAGGTACCTTGGCAAGCCTGGCTCTCTTGATCAGGTCATTGAGTTTCCTCAGGGCGGCGTTCCTCGGTAGAGACTGTATGTCCTTGAACAGGTCTTGCTCCTCGGCTTCAAACAACTTCCTGTTGTCTGGGATCAACAGAGGGTGGGACCAGAAAGACCCGATGTAAACGCGGATCACCTGTCAGTCACGGACGGAGGCGGGGTTTGAGAGAGAGAGAAAGAGAGAGAGAAAGAACACCATCAAGAGGGCAGGCCTCTGCCAAGCCTGCCAATCACTAGGCATCCAGCTGCTCTGACACCCACTTCAATGAGCACTGGAACACTTCGGTTTACTAATTTAAAGGCGGGGTTAATCATTCTTGACGACGCTTGCTAACTTTGAGCTCAAATCAAAACATACTCCCTCAGAAGTGCCCCACACATTGAAATGCATCGCCAAGCCGAGCCGCGTTGGTGTTGAGACTAAGAGCGGTGTTTGCCACTTTTCGCCACCGTTTCAGGGCTGTGCAGAAGTACTGGATTCTTTTTTTCCCCCACAGGGAACGCCAAACTAGCGGAATGCAAAGCGCTGCATGGTGAATTTGCTTACAACAGCTTTCAAAGGCGACAGTGGCACAGCGGCTTGAGCAGGGCAACAGGTGATCATCCTGGATGACGGCCAAGTGTCCTGAGCAAGACACCCAACTGCTAACCTAATGGCTCCCGGTCGGTGGCTGGATGACACCTTGCATAACTGACACACCCATTCATGCGTGTGTGTGGCAATACTTTACAGTGCCTTTCGGTGGCCTGAAGGTTAAAAAAGCGCTAATATAAAATGCATTCCAATCAACATAATCATTTAAGCGTTGACACTTGGCTAAACTTTATCCAAACACCCGCAGAAATTCTTCCTTTCGTGAGAATCAAGTCTATAGCTTTTTAATACCTCCTTAAAAAGATAAAAGGGGTGGAAATGGAAACTTGACACCAAAGCAGTGCTTCAGTAATCCAGTTAGTCAACCAACCAGACATGCCTCCATTTGATTTTATCCATTTATTTAACTTGTGATGGAAAATAACCATTTACACGCCTGCTTACCTCCGGTGTGTTGACTATCTTCCCCAGTGACCACATCAGGGCTCCATACACCCTCATTAGCTGCTGGGTCTCTATCTGGTCTGCCTTGTTCAGCACCACCCTGGAACAGATGGAGAGCTTATTCGCTGGGGCCTCTTGAATTGGAAGGCCTCGAGATGCTTTTGAGATATCCCAAAGCTTTCACTTTTGTTTAACATTGTGTCGTAACAGTGCATTGCACAATCATGAGGTTAAAGGTAGTAATTCTGTAATTCTGGTGAAAACTCCACACATTAGAAATGGATTGCAAAGGCTAGGATGTTGTTGTGCGGTCTGCACCACTTTGTTTGTGTGTCAGGGCTGCGTAGAAACACTGGATTGTGTTTTCAACACAGGTTTCGTGGCAGCTGGCAGATCGTTGGTGAATTTGACAAAACGTGTTCGCTTACGATCTAAAAGTATACCTGATCTTGTCTTCGTGGTTTTTCAGGGCCTTGATTACTTCTGAGAATTCGTCTGAGATGTCTAGTTTATGCGCATCAAACAGCAGAACGATCCTGTCCACTCGCTCTGCGAACCACTCCAGCACAGCTGCAAAATCATAGCCTGCGAGGAGAGCGGAGAAGAATAGGAATGGCCTAAATATGACACTTGTATTGGCCAATATCATTTCTTTCAGAGAGCTTTCTCCCAAAAGAGAGCGAGAGAGGGGGAGGGGAAAAAAAACGGTCTAAACCTAACATCGTACAGAAAATGTTTGTGAACGCTTGTAAGAGGAGAGCTTTCTGCATGACTGAGGACACTTGGCATAACTAGTTATGCCTTTGCTGGAATCTAAGGACACCCATATCATAACATAACATAACATGCTGAGAGAGAGAGAGGAATGTTAGTTTACGGGGCTAGAGGATCCTGCCAAGATCCACGCTGGTAACTACACTGACTTGCTGAAAGGTTTTGGTTTTCCCTTACTTCCCTAACACCCAAACTCCACAGTTTAATAAACTGTGGAGCATTTAATAAACAAATGGAGATTCAACATTTTGTTAAACATCATGTGCAGTAATTTCAGAGCATAATGGGTGTGATTTCTATATAGCTTACTGAACTATGGAATCAAACAAATCTACTATCAAGATGTTCTGCCAAGATCCAGTTAAGTAAGTCACTTAACAAATTATCTGGTCACGGCTGTCTAAACAGGGGGAAAAAAAAAAAAAAGAGAAAAACACATGAATGAACCCAAAGGCTGCATAAATTCTAACCAATTATTTTATCAGTGAAATATGCTGTATTTAACTCAAACCAGAAAAACAGGGCTGGTCTGAAAGATAAAACGTTGGGTTTTCTTTCTTCAATGTTATCAAATACAAATAGGATCCTGACAGCCCATCCTGTTTTTACAGGAAAATGTATATCAACTAAAGAAATTGCATAGCATGTCAAAACAGAACACACAAAACTACTGCATTCTACTGCCAATGTATGATACTAATGCATTTATGATAAACGCTGTTCACAGAATAGTTAATAAATAACTTAATGATTCGTCAGCAGTGCTTTACTGATCCATTTGACTTTCTAGTCTGCTCAAGGACATACTTCACTCTTACCTGCAGACATTCCACAGGATATGAGAAAAATAAACAATGTGTGAAAGCAAGGATTAGTCTGTTAAAATGCAATTCCATGCAAAACCAAACCATAAATGAGAAAGTAAGTTCTAGAAGCTGAAAAAATAGTATGGTTATGATGAATATTATTGAATGCTACTACGAAATAGGCATTCTCTGGACATTTGGTTGAACCCAAACCTTTGAAATAGGTTTGACTAATCTGAAACATTAAGTCACTCTTGCAAACGACTACTGACTAAATGTAGTGCCTTGAATTGAACCCATAGATGAAAAACATCAATAGTGGACTCAACCAGGCGAACAAGTCTTAATTCTTTATTTAAGTTCTTTCACTGTAAATCCTCATGCAAAACCATTTAACGCACAATACTGGTACAACACAACCTCTGTCCAAATACTGTATGGCTGTACAGACCTGACTCTGTACAGGCTTAGGAGGGCAGACAGGGCACACTGCTGTTTGACCAAAAGCGTTAAGGGAAAGTGATAAACTTGACACAGAATTTTCAGCAGGTTATTTTTTTCTAACTTCAACATTTGTCTTACATTTCCCTTTTCACTTTTGACAATAGAAAAGCGTCATCAACAGGCAAGCGACACCAACAAGGGAAACTTGGACAAATGGCCTAAAGAAAAATAACCAAAATTCTCAAACTCAAGTCATCAGTTTTGTTTCCCAACTACTATTTATTGCTTTTCGCGGTTGACAGTATAGCCAACCTCTACAATACCTCCATATTGGCATCTACGCAGACAGCTATAACTCTCCTCTCTTGCATCTGGACACACGTATGAAAATAACAGAATTGATGAAATTATGAAATTGATGAAAGCATAAAAAAAATGCACAAAAATACAAAGATGTAAATGGATGAAAGGGAAAATGGACCCAAAAGAAATGTGAACGAACACACACACACGGCTGACAATGAACAAAAGATGAAAAGACAATAAACATATTTCACACACTGACACGCTCTCTGTCTCAGTGAAAACACAGCTGTGCTGAGTCAGCTATAGGTAAGTTTAGCCTGTGTCGCCTTTTTTAATAACCAAACCAACAACAGGGTCGCACAACAAACACTGCTGTTTATTTGGCTGACAAAATGCTCAGTGAGGGCACATTGACCTCCAAAATGTTTTGAAAATAATGCCATAAGGTGGGCCCTACGACCGGTTGACATGGAACCAGAAATGGTTGTGCTACGTTAAAAAGGATCCCCCATCAAGCAGTGTTTGCAATTTCCCCTTTTTTGGTTGTAACCAGCATTGGAAGAACTCGGTTGTTTTGGCTTTAAATGCCACACAAAGCCCTCCCTCACCACAGGGCACAAATATGTCGTCAGGAGACGGTGTTTGGGTAAAGAAATATATTGTAATACACATGCAACAGAAGCATTTAGGCTATGGCATTACACGTAGCCTTGGGCAACAGCGACAGTGGAGAGGTGAGAGAAATAAAAGAAGAAAAAGATGCTGAGTTTTGTGGTAAGATTTGTAGTCACCCTAAATTAGCAAAGATCTTTGCGGTTGGCAAGCGGTTGGCAAGGCAATGCCCAGTATTAAGCTCTGGGAATGTCAAGCTTTAGACACACATCAAGCCAACAAAGCCGAGAAGAACCCCTGCATAGATTATTAGGCTCACACCCAAACTGCTAAACTCCATACTCAAGTCACTTTGTTCGTCAGTTTGGCCACTATATTTTAACAAAAACAAAACAAAAAAAAGCATTAGCCAAGGTATGAAGTACATAGATATCCCCACAGGGTAGAATGTCACCAGTATCAAACAGAAGTTTAAGACCTAAAAGCCGCTACACACTAACCTGGCACGCCAGATATCTGTGTCTGTTAGGACACATCCATCTGGGGAGCCGTCCATTTAAACACTTCTAAATACTTACTGCATTTGATCGGATAAACCTGTGAACCAGCAGAGTCTGTTGCTATCCACTCTTGCAGTAGGTTAACTAGCCTAGATTCTAGGCTACTATGTAAACCTCTGTAGGACGCGCCATTGTCGTTTTCGACTAGGGTTGTTTTCAAGTGCCCTTGGTCACACCTAAACCACGCCCGTGGGCAACACACCAAGTTTACCGGCCTGAAACACAACGATTTCCAAGCGCAGACTGACTCTCGTGGCGAAGTCAAACTGAAGCTCAACACAACCCAAATTCAGCTCATAATGATCATTTTATCCAGCAATGCTGTCTTGTAGCTAGCCTCGCAAGATCAAACGATCATTATGATCTGAATTTGGGTTGTGTGGCATTGAAGGGAGCGCTGTTTTGATCGAGGTCAAACCAGCTTTCTCCAGTATCGCTGACTACACCTTTAACAATACAAAACAAAAATCCTTTTGGCAACTAGTCATTTAGTTTTAGACAATAGTTAATTGTGTTTCCACAACAGCAGTCGCTGCACTGTGCAAACGCCAAAGGTTGTCCGTAGGGACTTTAAGGGCAGATCTAATTGAGCCGTGAGAACCGGGCAGGTTCCTGCACAGTGCTGTCACATCAGCAAACGAGGTGAAAGTCTCAAGGAAGACGTTACGACAGTAGTATCGGTCTGCAGGAGGTTTCATTAGAGGTCATTGGAGGTTGTGCGCCTTACATTAGTGCAGTGCATTATGCAGTGAGTGTAGTGTATGTTGTTAAAAGAAACACGCACACAGTGAGGATACTGTATATTGTTTAAAGAAACACACACACACATGCAGTGAGTGTACTGTTGTATAAAGAAAAACACACACGCACAAACACGCACAAACACACACATCCTTACGCTCCTTCCTAATATTCAGTACAATTGATCCTGTGTGTGTGACGTGTGTGTGTGTGTGTGAGCCTTACCTCGGCTAATTCTCTGTTTCTCTCCTGATAGGATCCCTGGCGTGTCAATCACACTGATGCTCTCCAGCACTGGGTTAGGCAGCTGGGCGCACACAAACCTACATACACACACACACACACACACGTTTGAACGACAATAGGTAGGATACACAGTATTGAGTATTCCCAGCTGATGTTGCCGCCGGTCACGTGATTCTGTAACCCGACATGCCAGATTCATTGTTGCTACAACTCACAACTCCATCTGGGAAAACGTCCATTGAAACTGTAAAGTGCAGGTACTCTCAAAACAAATGCTTGGCAGTTGATTGGATGAACCATCTGGTCAGCACACCTAAACCCCGCCCGTATAATAGCTATCAACGCGACGCTGACTGGCAAGTTCAGCTGCTACTCGTACACGTTCCAAATAATTTATCGGCTTCCCAGACTGACTCTCATGGCAAAATTAAACCGAGCGGAGGCTACCCTGACCTCGCGGGGCTAGTGATTCTGGCACCGCCGCCATACAGAGAGTCAAACCAAGTTTCCCTTCCAGTGCCTTCGTATTGCGTGAAGGTGTCACTTTCACGGTGAAAACAAGTTTCTGTTAGACGTCCCACATGACGATGGCAAGCTTCAGGCAATACAAGCTCCATTTGAAGTCAAAGAGTTTGACCCTAAAAATGGCGGCGTGCACACCGTCGTTAAGGGTGAGCGGTGTGAGCGGTGACGTGGGTCCTCAATATCAGGAGGGAGAGGAAGGGGGTGAAGCGGCGAGAGTTGGGAGGAAGTAAGGAGACGAGGAAAGCCGAGTCGTGAAGGATGTTGTTCAAAAAGAACAACCCCCCCTTCTCTGTCTCTCCGTCTATCCGCAGTCTCTCGTTGTCCCTATGTTCTCCCGCCAGCTGAACAAACACCAGTTGCATGTGCATCAACCCCCGACAGATAATCAATACTGGGATATATGTTTAAGGCATTATATCTGCTACACAGGAAAGCACAAGGGATCTGATCCCAGCCTCAATCTGCTTCACTTAACAGTTGCAACTGTTGGGGGGTGGGGTGGGGGTGGGTGGTGGGGAAGTGGTGCGTATACAGGCTACAATGACGGCAGAGATTGTGGGAATAGAGGTCATCTAACACAATGTTGTGTTTAGAGGAATATGTGACCAAGTATGGCTTTTACGCTTATTCTGCATTCATATCTAGAGTTTCCAGTGTTGGGCAAGCTACATTGAACATGTAGTGAGCTAAGCTACCAGTTACTCTACGTTAAATGAAGCTTAACTACACTGAAGCTACCCCAAAAGCAATGTAGCAAACTAAGCTACATGTAACACGGCAAAAGTAGTTCACTACATTTAAGCTATTTTTTTTTACTAAATTGTATTGTACCAACATTCAAAAGTGTAACTCAAGCAAATAAACAGGGCAAAACTGTTCAGTTCAACTGTTTATTAAACAATAAGCTGTATTCTCTGCTCTCTCTGTTCTTTCTATCACGTCGTAAACTCAGTCTTGTCTTTATTCCCCCTCAATCGCCTGCATCAAAGTCTCAGGCATCAGCCCAGTGATTGGTAGGCCTACATCTACGGCATCACCGTCATACAGAAGTACTTGTATGTAATGGCATCACGTACTGATTCTTAGCAGTTGTATAAAGACTTAAGTTTGAGCTGCAGATTCAGAAACACTTGGGAAAATGTAGCTTCTGTGGACGCTACCGCACTACTTTAACAATTTAAGAGCTTCGCTACTGAAAAGCTATTTGATTCAGAAAACAGCGCGGCTGCCGCCACGCTACTCAGAAATGTAGTTTAACTACAAGTAGCATCGCTACAAATAGCGAAGCTACTTGTAGCGATGCTACTGCTCAACACAGAGTTTCACTAGCGTTGTAACTGGGTTCTCTGGGTAGCAAAAGCGAGATGTCTCACCAGACCACCCTTCTTGCTGGGGGGAAGCAAGAAGAGGTGTGCTTACTTGAATGGCGATTCGGACCCTGTGTGGGGTACTTATAGGTGGGTGGTACCTGCCACTGCATCAGCGAGATCACCAGCCAGTCATGGCTGGCGTAGTGAAATGCATGCTTCTGAGGAATACGCTAGGGGCGCATCCCATAGTGAGAAATCGAAACGAATGCTATGAAAGAGAAACTGGATTTGTTCAGCAGCGGGGAATCTTCTGAACACTGTAAGCTTTGTGAGGAGAATGACTACAGGGATGACACACGCATACCAATACAGTATGTGCCGGGCAATTAACAAGGGAAAGTCTGACCGCAGAACAGAGGGAAATTTAATCACGTCAGAATGTAGAGCTTTGGCGTGGCTTCTCACCATCTCCTTACGTGCTTTCACTTGGGCCTCATTGTCTCATTCTCTTTCTGTTTCTCTTTCTCTACCATTATGTATCTCCATGCTAGCATGTGTCTTAGTACTGGTTCTCCCTATGCCTATATACCAGAGGTCTTCAACTGCATCTCATATATTTGGTTGCCGGGTCAACAATGTATGGTGCCATGTTTAAAAGTGTATCATGCTAAGCCATTAAAATAATTATTGAAAGACTAATATATTTATAGCTAGGTTGTAGTTTTGTTAATGTATATTTGACATTCATTTTAGTTCATATAATTTGGAGGACCCCCTGCAGTACCTCTGAGGACCCAGGCCCCCTGTTGAAGACCTCTGCTATATACAATAGAAATAAAACGTGTGTGTGTGTTGTAGCCTACCTGTTGAGAAATGCATTCCCAAAGGCATTGAGCTTCCTGAAGGGTTTCTTGGGGTCAACAACCAGAGCGTTGCCAGGGATGACACCCTCATTGTCGCCATGCATGACGGCGATGAAGGAGTCTGTGGTGGGTTCAGGGCCAATCCGCATCCCAGGGAAATCCTGCTCCAGTAAGTAGCTGCCGGAAAAACAGGAACATCAGCAATGGCATGCATAAGTACATGTTAATGCCCCTGGAACAAAGATATTATAAGAATAACAGATGGAGCACTTCAATGGAAGCAAACATGGAACGCTTTCAGTCTCAGAATTTTGCTGTGGAGGCTAAATCTACAACGCATGGCCCGAATCAAAGTCAATTTACCCTAATTTAAACAGTTCTCTGCTGAAATATCAAAACAGCCTCAGATTTATCGGAGGAACTTGGGAAATAATGTAATATACTCCATATACTCAGAGAGAAATAATGGGAAATATTATTGTGAGAGAATAAGCCCCCCCCCCTCATAAAATCCAATGAGGAAGGCCGTCCGTTGAACCCTCTGTTACCAATCTCTCTCTGCTGATTATATGTTTATGCCCTTGGAAAGTCATTTTATGGCTCATTACAAATCAACACAAGTCAACAAGAATATTTACGCTGTTCCTAGTAGTCTCAGACTCTTCTGTAACATTTGCATACAGTGCAGTGCTTTACAAATTTCAGTCTTTCAATTTCTTTTAAGCAGAAACTGTAGCCTACTTATTTAACACATTTCCAAGACCTTTAAAGAGCCAGACTTGTGTCGTTAAGTTTCCCAAAAAAGTTTCCCATCCAACTTGGCCATTGAGTTATGTAGTCAGTGTAAGTTTAACGTCCAACTTGGCCATTGAGTTATGTAGTCAGTGTAAGTTTAACGTCCAACTGGCTATTTAATCATGTAGTTTGTCGTCGTACACGTCAGTCACAACGCCTCTTCTGCCAAGTAGGCGGATCTTGACGCAGCTAGCCAGCGCTGTGTCCTAAACTTTATGCACATAGCCTGAAGGATGTGGCTCTGGGCCACTAGGCTGACCCATACAACAGGAAGTTGAGACGCTTTGAGGGACCTGAAATCCCCCTGAGGCCCTTACATCCCCTGAGGCCCTTCGGTTCCTAGGCTTACCCAAGTTGAGATGCTTTATGGCCATTTAGGTTCGTAAACTCACTTACAATATATGAACATACTGTACTGCTCCTTGAGAATCTATGCAATGGCAGAGTGTGATAAGATACCGGCTAATGTATAAAAAACACAGGAAGAGAGTACTTAAACACAATTTGAACTTAGATTTCAGTCCTAGTCCTATTTTCTGCAGTATGGCTGTCTTAACGTCTAACACTCAGGAAGGCTAGAAAGACCCCTTGACTTGTAGGCTCCCACCACTTGGATTTATTATGATGATGCATACCGTATAGCTTTTGCCGGCAGAGGTCAAATCCTTAGCTATTAGTCCAGTCACATGGCATGTCTTGTATCAAGATTTGTGTGGAAACAATACGTTAAATGTACAGCTAAATTGTACTATAAAACTATACCGCATGTGTGGCATGTGTTTAAACTGATAACAGATGCAAAGTCATTCTTCACACATAACATTATGTCAGAGCTGCATGGCGGTACCTGGTAGTACCAAATTGGTGTTAGACATACATTCCAGTCATGTGGAATAGTGTGTGTGTGTATGGATGTATTTAGATGGTGCTTGTGCACAGTGTAATACTGTCTTATAATCTTTGACGTAGGTGCTTGAAAAATGCTGAGAAAATGATTGTTACCCTGGCTGTAACTGTGGTGGGCAGATTATATTACAGTTTACTGTCCTCAAAATGTATCGTGCCTGCATAGACAGGCCATGATACAACACTGTCAGCATCTCATGTGTTTTTTATTTTTGTTACTTTATCGGTAATCTGCACAGATCCGTGGTTTTATCTCATGAAAATGACTGCCAGATTTATTTTGGTTTTCTGTTTGTCAATTTGTGGTATTACGTATCTCAATACGTAATATTATATAGTGATACTCCAAACAAGTGCATGTTTCCATGTTCGGCTTCTTTTTCTCTTTTTCTATCTTCGCAGCACAGGAAAAGCATTCCACTCGTATAGCTGTAACTGTACGACTATCTAGATGATGTAGTGGTAAGCAACACATAAGAGGTGTGTGCTTTTCCAGTAGTCCAGTCTTAAGGAACGGGCTATATCCCAAATTGAATTTAGAGTTGTGACTCACTCTGCATGACCCAAGGTTACTCAGCATTTTCTGCATTCTGCAGCTCATTGTTACAATGTTGGTGGGGGATGAGAAGGTGGGGGGGGGGGGGGGGGGGGGGGGG
>JAODLL010040014.1:0-21220 GCA_026546735.1 Forbesichthys agassizii
TGGGGTAAGGACTCATTCCCCACCTGGAGTAGGCACTCCATCGGTTTCCGTCTGAGAACCATGGCCTCAGATTTAGCATTGCTGGGCATTACACAATAATATTGTGGCATGTCTGATCCATCCCTGGTAATAGGATAAAATAGGAAGAAACTGTGGTTGGTCTAATTGTTCTAAATATTTATTTTTTTTTCATGCAGATTTGTAATACACTTTTTTAGATATTATGCATTAGATTTGCCACTATATTTTCTGTCTCTCATTTATAATAGCCTATTCTGGTAAATCTGAATGAATTAAGTTAGTCTATATTGTGGATCTGATGGTTTCTGAAATATGAGCGGACACTTTCTTGTCTGTTTCATCTTATTACATCATTTACATAAAATGCAGCAATAGGCCTACCAGGGATAGTATTTTCCTCCATTTTTGCCCATTCTATTTAAGTTGAAATCAATCTTGATGATATTGGGAAGGCGTACACTTATGCAAAATAGACAAACACATCAGCACTAAAGTAACTAGCCTGTTTTAAAAATGTAATGAGTAGAAAGTACAGATATTTGTGTTGAAATTAAAGTAGTAAAAGTACAAATTTGTCAGAAAAATAAAGACTTGAATAAAGTACAGATGCCTGAAAAATCTACTAAGTACAGTATAGTATTTGTATTTAGTTACTTCCCAGCTCTGTAGCAGTAGATCGCCCCCATTGAACACCTACTGTACCCAGAATCTTAATCGTGGACAAAAGCCGTTAATAATTAGCAGTTGTTCTGAATCATAATTCATATGTCGTCTGTCTCCCCAGGATGGTCTGACCCCTCTCCATTGTGGAGCCAGGAGTGGCCACGAACAGGTTGTTGAGCTGCTGTTGGATCGAGGGGCTCCTATACTGTCAAAGACAAAGGTAACCCCAACCCCCATCTCTCTATCTCTGTGTGTCTCTCTCTCTCTCTCTGTGTCTCTCCCTCTGTGTGTCTCTCTCTCTCTATCTCTCTCTGTCTCTCTATTTCTGTTTAAGCTGTTCCGGCTCGGACGTGGGTTTGTTCTGTCCATATCGAGACGTCAACTTCCACCGGGAGCATTTCAGAAGCGGAACACATCACACACACACACACACACACACACACACACACACACACACGCTGCAGTTGCTGATACTGTAGCTGTTTTCCCTCCCAGAACGGCCTGTCTCCGCTCCACATGGCCACGCAGGGTGACCACCTGAACTGCGTGCAGCTCCTGCTGCACCACGAGGTGCCTGTGGACGACATCACCAACGACTACCTGACCGCCCTGCATGTGGCCGCCCACTGTGGCCACTACAAGGTGGCCAAGGTCATAATGGACAAGAAGGCCAACCCCAACGCCAAGGCCCTGGTGAGATAACACACACACACACACACAGCCTCTGTGCACTCATCAGATGTTTTGAGTCCTTTACCATGGGAGAGGAAGGACAGAGAGAGGAAAGAAAGGAACAGGGCGTGAATGGAGAGAAAGAGAGAGAGAGAGAGATAGAGAGAGAGAGCGAGAGAGGCTGGCGGTCTACAAAACAGACCGTTTTCCCCTGGTAGCTAAATTTTCCACAGGCAGAGGAAGGATTCCAGGAACACACCACAGTGCTGTTCAGGGCTGGGTGAGCACCGAGCCTGCTTGTTGAAGTAGCCTACTACAGTATACATACAGTATATACTGTACTGCTACACATACAGTATATACTGTACTGCTACACATACAGTATATACTGTACTGCTACACATACAGTATACACTGTACTGCTACACATACAGTATATACTGTACTGCTACACATACTTCTTTCTTTCTTTCTTTCTTTCTTTACTACTACTGTGTTTGGCCATTTATCCTTCCTTCCTTCCTTCCTTCCTTCCTTCCATATAGGCAATGGCGTTGTGAACAGCAGTAGCATGGTAGAACGAAGCCATTTCTGCTGTGTGCTGGCAGCATCTTGGGGTGTAGTCAGAGGCTTTTATAGAGAAAGAAAGACAGAAGGGAGAGAGAATAGAGTGGCGGGTTTGGGTCGAAACATGAAGTCATACGACTAAACCAGAAACCTCAAGACCCATGGAGAGAGGGAGGGGGCTCAGTGCACGTGTGTGTGTGTGTGTGTGTCTCTTTAGTGACTGGTTGGAGGAGAGTATGACAGAACATGCTGTGGTCTTGTGCCCAGGCTATTAACCGCTCAGAGGGTTTGTGGACCGTTTTCCTGTATAATTTTCCAATGTGTTTCAGAATGGGTTCACTCCCCTCCACATCGCCTGCAAGAAGAACAGAGTCAAAGTGATGGAACTTCTTCTGAAGCACGGAGCATCTATACAGGCTGTGACAGAGGTAGGAGTGCGTGTGTGCACTGCATGTACTATGTGCCTTGCATCGAGGCATCGAGACACTTACAGTAAGTAGCAAACATAGCATTTTCTCTGGTTTTTTTTTTTGCTTTGAGTCAGAGTTTTTTTTCTTTTTTCTTTCTGTTTGTTTTCTTATCACTTCTCTCTCTCTCTCTCTCTCTCTCTCTCTCTCTCTCTCTCTCTCTCTCTCTCTCTCTCTATCCTTATCTCTCTCACGCGCACACACACTCATTATCTGTCTTTACTCCAGTCTGGACTGACTCCGATCCATGTTGCGGCATTCATGGGGCATGAGAACATCGTCAGCCAACTAACCAATCACGGGGCTTCACCAAATACAACCAACGTGGTGAGTTGAGAAAGTTGTTTTCCCTGTGTGCTTGTGTGTCTCTGGATCTCTTGTGTAATATCCCGACCTCTCTTTCATGCAGCATTACAACGTACAACTTAAGGCGTGTGCATTCTGGCATTCAACAGTGTAGCTCATATTAATTCAAGTGTATTGTAGCTGTAAATATAATAATAGGATTGATCTGTGGTGAGACACATCAATGCTGGTGATAATATTATTGACAACATTCCCATTTTTATATAAGTCTGAATTTTATGGGCTGAAAACAGAACTACATGTCATATCCGTTAGAAATCACCCCAGACCCTGGCTGGTTTTCATTGGTACACTTAGTACGCTCATACGTCATCGAATTTAAATGTTGTTGTTAATGGGGGTCCCCCTCTCAGCCCCTCCCCTCCCCTCCCTCAGCTCCTTGTCGCATTTGTCAAAGTTGTTGTGGGTGGAGTCAGGCTCAGCGCTGGGGTGCAGTTACACTTTAATGGTTTAGCTTCTGGAAGCATTTAGTTATTCATTCATTGGTTTTAAAGACATATTTCCTTGGTTGTTGTCTGGGACTAATGGATAACCAGCATCATAATAACAGAGGAATGATCGGAAGACATGTTGGGTAACTTGACCTTGAACGATTAAACAAAAGAAAAAGAAAATTAGGAAAGAAGCGAGGGGGGGGGGGGGCGGGTAGCGGTGTTCTCTCCAACCCCAGTTCCTCTGTCGCCCACGGCGTGTCTGTGGCCAGGTTTCCGTAGTAACCAGGCGTTATGGGACGTCATTATGGTAAAGCGTGTGTGTGTGTGTGGTTCTTTCTCTCTCTGGCTGGCCTGTGGGGATAAAATACACAACAAAAAAGAATTAGTGGGCTGGTGAGCAAAATTCCAGCTTCTTTGAAGGCGTGTGTGTGTGTCTGTGCGTGCGTGCGTGCGTGTGTGTGCGTGCGTGCGTGCGTGTGTGTGTGTGTGCGTGTGAGTGCACGAGCTAGGGAAGGAAAACCAGACGGAGAGCGCCGTAGTATGAGCCAAACCTCTGTGGGCGGCACTAGCAAGCGGCTCTATCCCATGTTATAATAGCTGTTGCTACTACCATTGTGTGTTGCAGCGGGGCGAGACGGCGCTGCACATGGCTGCCAGAGCAGGACAGTCCAACGTGATCCAGTATCTGGTCCAGAACGGGGCCCACGTAGAGGCCCGAGCCAAGGTGAGACGTGTGTGCATGTGTGTGTGTGTTCACTTCACTTGAACAGAGTGTAGTTGTATAAGTTAATTGAGCACAGGTTTTCTCGCGATTGCATGTCTGTGAATGTCTTTGTTGGGGAAATGATACAGTAATCTCTCCTTAAATTGATATAATCTGTGTGTGTTTGCGCGTGTGTATGTGTGTGTTCGCGCATGTGTGCTTACAATCAATGGCTAAGGGTGTGCCATTGCATGGTTGTAATTACTGTTATGATTGTTTTCCGTCATACATGCTATAGACCATTTGGGTCCATGTTATTATGTCATCAGACGAATGCTGCTTTCAAAGCAGGCGGTGTTTTTAGCCCCTTAATAAGCAGGTTGTACAGTAATAAGGAGGATGGTTGCATTGGTTTATATCATACATGTTAGGCTAGCAGTGAAGAGATTGAGGGGCAGCTTGTAATTTACAATTTTCTTTCTTCATTTATTTGTCTTTCTTTCTTTGTGCTCTCTAGGACGACCAGACTCCACTGCACATCTCCAGCCGCCTAGGGAAGCCAGACATTGTCCACCAGCTGTTGTCCAATGGAGCGTGCCCAGACGCTACCACCAGTTCTGGGTACACACCTCTACACCTGGCTGCCCGGGAGGGCCACAGGGATGTGGCTTCAGCCCTGCTGGAGCAAGGAGCAAGCCTGGACATTACTACTAAGGTACAGTAGGATGTTATGGATCAAAACCTCTGTACACCGATATTGAACCCTGACAATGATATTCACCACTGTAGGAATGAGCCCCTCATTCGCAGTATAGTTGCGGCACCGGAGGTTTCCAGGCTATTGACTGTCATTAGCTGGGTTTTAGTTGGAACGTTTTAGTCTTTAGTGTAGTAGTTGGGTTTCTAATCGGAATAATAGGGTCCATGTGAACACAGCTATTGTGTGTCACAATCGTATTTGTAATGTGTCAGGCTTATACTGTAACCACCTCTAAATAATGAATTGTTAATGCAAAATGTACATTTTGTATTCATAATTGTCAGACCTGCAGGCGTTCATTCGTGTCTGCCCTATTTAGTTAAGACACTGCAACATGGTCTGTTGCGGGGCCTTCCTTTACACAAGATGAAAGTTAACACTACATACTGTTAACTATTCAATGACCTGCACCCCTGAATTATATCAAGCCCCCCTCCCCTTCCCCCTCCCCTTTAATGACCGAGGCAGTGTGAAAGCACACACACACACACACACATGGCGCTCAGTGTGTGTTTTAAGGCCCGGAGGTGGTGTCCACACTGTGTTGCCTCACAACAGAGAAACAAAGACACAACAGCACTTCCCCTCTTCGCCCTCTCCCCATAATCTCCCTGTGGGCTTCTTCATTCTTTTGGTGCAAAGTAATCCCTATTTCCTGGTTCTAATGACACCACGTGGCCTGACGTATGGCAGATAGCTGGAGGAAACACTGATGAGAGCAAATCTAACGCCTACGTCGTATTTAGCCAGAGTTTACAGTGTATTAAAGGTATCAGCTATTGTAAGCTAATTGTAAGCTAATACACTTTTTGTCAAATTCACCAAATATCTCCTCGCTTTTATCTAGTTTACCATCCTGTGTGGGTTGCAAAAATATCCTGGTACTACAACACAGCCCTGGCTCTGTAAATTGAAGCATAACAAGAAAGCCGCAGTAGCTTACTGCGTTTTGCTTCACAATACGCCGCAATGTGTGCGCCGGCGCTGCGGAGGGATATTGTTTTGATTTGAGCTCGAAGTAAAAAAAAAAAAAAGAAGCATCCTGGAGAATAAATGATAAATCAGCACTTACGGCATACAGTAACTTGCAGCAAGCAGTGGCACCGGCAGAATATAGTTATACGGGCACAACTCACACAGTAGCAGCATCATAATAGGAGCAGTAATGTGCAGTAAAGGTAATCTAAGTGCCTGTTATGCTGTTGTGTGTCTTACAGAAGGGCTTCACTCCCCTGCATGTGGCGGCTAAATATGGCAAGATAGAGGTCGCCAACTTACTGCTGCAGAAGAACGCAGCGCCCGACGCAGCAGGGAAGGTAAAGCCTGCGCGCACGCGCACACACACAAACACGCACACGCGCGTGCACACACACGCATACAGTGTGTTTGAGCATATAAACATATAGGCAAGTGCAGATGACAGAGAGAGATAGTTTGAGAGTGACAGAGTGTTTGCGTGCGAGCAAATGACGTATACAAATGTTCGTACACATAAGTTCATGTTACTTATACAGCAGATGGGATCTATTTTCCATCTTATTATTCACTCAGAGTTGTGTTGGGTGAATCACCAGTTTCCTCTGTTGTCCTGTAGTCTATGCAGTCTAGCAGGCGTTCAGCAGCTAAGGGAATAGCATGGCCTCTTTTCAAACGTTTTTGGCCATGACAGCACAAATATTCTGATGTCGTATAGCCTGCAGAATGGATGGGCTTTATTATGCCACACGACACAGTTCAGATCAGTCATATTGTCAGGGTTAGACTTAATTACAGTCATATGCGTTCTAGCTTTCCTAGCCCTTAACCCGTAAGTGTTGCACACACAATACTGTGTTTGTATGTGTCCCACGCTGCCATTGGCTTGACTTCGAGTTTTTGCAATAACACACAAGAGCACAACAGTGTTTGTTTTGATGTTTGGTTTTCCACTGAAAACTGTACTGTTTCACTTCACACCGCAAACTAACAATGTGCGCGCCTGTGTGTGTGTGTGTGTGTGTGTGTTCATCCCATCATCCAGAGTGGACTAACTCCACTGCATGTGGCAGCACACTATGATAACCAGAAGGTGGCGCTACTTTTGCTCAACCAGCGAGCATCACCACATGCTGCAGCAAAGGCAAGTGTAAACAAAACGCTGTAGCGCGTTACATCAAACGCACCCTCGCTCGTCTTTCCTTCCTCTGTGATTTATGGTCTAGTTAAAGTACTTGTATTCATCAACAAGCGCTGCCATTATGCAGTGCCTTAGCTGGGATGAGAGGAGTGTTGCATCGTGATTGGTCAGTTCTTCAGTCATATCATAGCTGGCAGACTGTCCCTTGTTCCTTAATTACTATAATATTAAATAAGCTAATGCTAATAGACAATGGTAAGGGAGCAAGAAAGGAACCAAGGAAATTAAGGTCAGAAGGACAGAAGGAAGGAAGGAAGGAAGGAAGGAAGGACGGACAGATGGACGGACGGACAGACAGACAGACAGACACAGATAATAACCGCAAACAAAACACCTGTATATCTCTCTATTTGACTAGAATGGTTACACACCCCTCCATATTGCGGCAAAGAAGAATCAGATGGAGATAGCCACCACACTACTGGAGTACGGGGCCACCACCAATGCCGTGACCCGGCAGGGCATCACCCCACTGCACCTGGCAGCACAGGAGGGGAATGTGGACATGGTCACTCTCCTGCTGGCCAGAGATGCTACCATTAACATGGGCAATAAGGTAGAGATGCTACCATTAGCATGAGCAATAAGGTAGAGATGCTACCATTAGCATGAGCAATAAGGTAGAGATGCTACCATTAGCATGTTCAATGAGGTAGATATGTTACCATTAGCATGAGCAATAAGGTAGAGATGCTACCATTAACATGTTCAATGAGGTAGAGATGCTACCATTAGCATGAGCAATAAGGTAGAGATGTTACCATAAACATTATCAATAAAGTAGAGATGTTACCATTAGCATGAGCAATAAGGTAGAGATGTTACCATTAGCATGTTCAATGAGGTAGATATGTTACCATTAGCATGAGCAATAAGGTAGAGATGCTACCATAAACATTATCAATAAAGTAGAGATGTTACCATTAGCATGAGCAATAAGGTAGTGATGTTATCTCTTTAAATCACTACCAAAAAAGTTTTACAAGATCTATTGTTTAATTATTTGATATAATTTCAATAGTTTTATTGTCTATTTTATGTAGTATTGTTTGGGTTCTATACAGCACTTTGTAACTTTGTTGAAAAGTATTATATACATTTAAATGTATTATTATTATTATAACATTCCTTTTTTCCACTCCACAGTCAAGTTTGACTCCGCTGCACTTGGCATCCCAGGAGGATAAGGTCAACGTTGCAGAAGTGCTCGTCAACCAGGGAGCTACTGTAGACCCTGAGACAAAGGTACCACTGGTCTACCTACAAGCCGTGTATAGACAATTATGAGCGTTAAACACGTTCAGTGCATCATAGCAATTTACAGTTTCATAGACTGTACTGTAGTATCTGAATAAACATGGACTCGTCCCGATACAATTTACCCCCCACCTACTGTATGTAGAGATGTACATTCATATCTGTAAAGGGAAGAGACCTTCATCCAAAATCCATGTGTCTGTGTGTACTGTACCTTAACCAAACACAATCACACAGACACACTTGGTTTTGAGTCACAATAACTGTTAATGTGACTTGAAATTTCAGTACCAATATCCAGTATGAGTCACATTAACATGAAATAAACTTTATTAAACAATCATTGATTATTCTCTCCTTCTCCTAGATGGGTTACACACCTCTCCATGTGGCCTGTCACTATGGCAATGTTAAAATGGTCCACTTCCTTCTGAAAAACCAGGCTAGGGTCAATGCCAAGACCAAGGTAACTTCTGTGCAGTTGCGTGCGTGTACAGCATGTTACAGTATGTGTGTTTGAATACAGAATGTATGCGTATTTATATTACCTTAATCTCTCTCTCTCTCTCTCTCTCTCTCTCTCTCTCTCTCTCCCTCTCTGTCTCTCTGTCTCTCTCTCTCTCTCTCTCTGCTGCCATCCACAGAATGGTTACACACCTCTGCACCAGGCTGCCCAGCAGGGACACACACACATCATCAACCTGCTACTGCAATATGGAGCTTCTCCCAATGAGCTAACTGCTGTTAGTACATTACACACACACACCCACACGTGTGAACCTTTGACCCCTCCTAGACAGACTGGCCCTACAGACAAGCACCCTGGTCAGATGGTTCAGGGAACTGGTGTCTGCCTAACTGGTGTTGCCTACTCTCTCTAGAATGGCAACAGTGCCCTGTCCATAGCTAGGAGGCTTGGCTACATCTCTGTGGTGGACACACTCAAGGTGGTCACAGAAGAGACGCTTACCACTCAGGTTTGTGTGTGTGTGCATGTGTGTGTGTGTGTGTGTGTGTGTGTGCGTGTGTGTGATACATACAGTACAGAAGAAACAGGTCACACAAACACCACCTCACTCTGCCATTAGTAATTGTGTTAAATATGACTATATTGCCATCATTTCACAGCAACACTCAATTTGAAGCATTCTGGGGTTGGCGAAACTCTGGTTACATTGAATATCTGCTCTCTCTTAGACTGTGACAGAGAAGCACAAGATGAACGTACCAGAGACCATGAATGAAGTGTTGGACATGTCAGACGATGAAGGTAAGAGCTCTTTTATGTGTTTAGGCTAATATCCGTGAGTTAGAAATCTTCTCCGAGGGAAGTCACGGTGTCCATGGGCGAACTAGTCTATGAAATAATGTGGTGAGTGGGAACTGTTTTCTAAAGGACACCAGATGTTCTGGGAGCAGTGTTCACAATTGTTGTGTCGTGTGGTCAAGAAAACATTCCCTATTCATTTTACATCCTATCATTTCATATTATCATGATTACTGCTGTTGATTTTCCACTCCAAAAGTAAAAAAAAAAAAAAAAGTATTTTGATAAAACACTGCATTGGAATGTGTACCTACTGATCAGCAATATATGCATGCTGTATTTGGAGTGGAATCTCCTTAGTAATTTTTCAATATTTTTGTTGAATATTGTTTTGCATTGATTTTTGTATATATTTTTTCCTCCTTAACCCTTTCTTTAATTTCATCACACAGTCCGTAAAGCCAATGTCCCTGAAACGCTCACAGAGGACTATATATCTGATGTGGACGAAGGTATTTGTCATCACACTGTAATGAACCCATAATTCATCAAATATTTATCATTTTTATCATTTATCATTCTTACTTTTACACGGTCTAATTTACGGCTATCAGTTCATTTCTTTTTCTTTTTTTATTATTCTTTTTTTTATTAAACTAACCCTAGGAATGGCTAGAGGGGAAATGGTATCTACTTGTTATATTAGTATACAGTACATATTGTGATTGTTTTCTTATACAGGGATGCTTGCATGTTCATTCCCTTTTACAGACCCATGCTATCATTGTTTTGAAAGCTACCATACTCTATCCTGGTTACCATGGTAGCGGTCTGCATATGGCATTGTGGTGTGTGTAACAGATTTTCTCTTTTCACCCTCTGGAGTGGCCTGCAAACTGATTTTGTCTGTTGGAGCTTGTCACCGCCGCTGCTATTGTATGTAGCTGTGCACGTCGGGCCAAAGCAAACACTGTGTCAGCTGCTGTAGCGTGTGTGTGTGTGCGTGCATGCGTTTTTTTTTTGTGTGACTATATTCTCCCAGTATCTAGAGTGGCTGAACTAAACTTGATACCCAGAACACCCTCAATTAATAAGGGAGAGGGGTGACAGATTTACAGGTTATCTTAGATATAAAATAAATGATGCACAGATCATTTTCAATACATTTCTTTTTGTGTTTTTGGTTTGCCTGTTTGCCAACATGACTTTGTTTTTTTTGTTTTTTGACCACACTAGACTTACAGACATTATATTAGACTTTATATAATGTACAATAAAGTATTGTAATAAGACATGCATTTAACAAACTCGTACTCAAACTAGTACAAGTAGTAACCATTTGACAATCAACATGCGAGCTAATTTATATAGCTAAAGTCCTCTTTGTGTGTATACTGTATTTGTTGATGCTGTTGTTGGGAATAGACTCTGCATCTGTAGTTTCTGATTCCAAGTGGAACCCTAACCTCCAACTACTCTGTCACACACACACGTACATGCACACATGCACACGCACATACCAATTGAATAACTGCCATGATCTCATATAGCAGACTGGTCTAAATCAGGACATCTCACAAGCCAAACACAGTCTTCACACACACTATCTCTGTCCCTTCATAGAGTTGTTCCAAAGCCATTGAGCGATGCTATGTTTGGTCGCTTTTACACGACTAACACAGTAAGATCACTTAGATAACTGTGCTGTGAGTCAACGCCTACTGTAGTAGCTCAAGCAAATGTAATATTTATATTCTACTAATTTCACTAACTAAGAATATCCTCCCTAAAACATTGAGCTTCTGTAACGTGAAATGCTCTATATGCAAACACTCACCAAGTGCATTTCAAACCAAGGGTCTAAATCTACTGGTTTACTTCTATTTCCATGTAGCAGATGTGTGAATAGCCTCAGGAGATCGGGATGGTCTCACAAGCTTCAGTTTAAGTTCACCTGCCAAGTTTTTTTTTTTTTTAAGTCCATGCCCTTTACAAACAGCTTCAATGTACGGCTCCCCAGATGGACTTGTGACAACAATTCATCTAGCATGTCATGTTATGTGTCTACGACGTTGAGGACTGTAATACTTGTAATACTGTAATAAACGCTAATAGAGACAGCTCTACTAGCTAGCCTCCTGTTTTACAACTGACGTACAGCTGACTGCTGCACTGCACATTAAACAAACACCAACAAGTGGCTGTAACAGAATGGCCAAATTCCTTCAACAACAGCCATTTGAAATGTAAATGTGCTTTTTATTAGAATTAGCACAGGTAAGTGCAGAGGATCGTCACACAGACACAGTTATAGGTTATACAACACCTAACTAAGTCAGGGTCACTCACACATCCATTACTATTCCTGTCCTGCACTTAGATTTAGGTGTCCCTTGCACGCGCACGCACACACACACACACACACACACACACGCACGCACACACACTGGATAAGGGTAGGCGGGAGAAAGATGATCTGTTTATGTGAGTACTGGGCTGTGAGAGAGAGAGAGGGAGAGTGGGGAGAGAAAAGTTCATGAGAGAGAGGAAAAGAGAGAGATAGAGAGGGGGGGAGAGAGAAGAGTTCATGAGAAAGAGAGAGAGGGAGAGAGAGAGAGGGAGAGGGGGTGAAAGAGAAAAGTTCATGAGAGAGAGAGAGAGATTGGACAGTCTTAGTGTGAGCACCGTAAAGCAGATCGAGGTTCCTGTGCAGACACCAGACCAGATGAGGTGTTTTAAAGGAGAAGGTGGGTTCTGCCTTTCTCACTGGAGTTGTGTTTGAATCGGAGAGGAATCTGACTGAATGAGAGGGCTTTCAGCCGTGAATAGAAATTCATGCTTTGGAATGTGGCCAGATGGGGGTCTGTAAAAGAGTGTGTGTGAGAGAGAGAGAGAGCGAGAGATTGGTGGGGGGGGCTTTGGGGGAGGGAATAAGGGCATTTGGGGAGGGGGAGGGGACCTACTTTGTGGTTTGCTGGAATGCGTTTTTTTTACTCTTTCAATCTTAGCGCCTGTATGCACTTGTTCTCTCCTTTTGACCCCTCTTAACCCCCCTTTGCTTTAACCACAGACGGCTGGTCAGCGGTAGGCTAGCAGCTATAGCACCTGTGAGGGACTCACATGCGACTAACTGATCTTGTTGTCGTTTCTGTTTTGCCGGGTGTATTGGGCGTAATGGGCGCTTGGAATTTGTTGTTTTCTTCAACTTGTATCGGTACTCTATACGATTAATACTGCTCCTGTGTTGTGTGCTCATGCTGGTGTGTTGCTGCTTCTTATTTCATATTTCTTTCTAAAAAAGGGAGTGTGCTACGTAAGTATATACGCAGCGATATTGTGATAATGTAGCACAGTAGAATAGTTGCTATGATAGCTGTAATGAGTGTTTATGTTCACAAACTGTTACCCGTCTATATTTTAACGTTGCTCTTCTGGCAGCAGTAAGAAATTTGAAAGTTAACAACTGAGTAGTTCAGTGTTTTGTGCTGGAATATGTGAGTGTGTGTGTGTGTGTGTGTGCGTGTGTGTGCCCGTGTGAGAGAGGCTAAAGCGGAACTGGAAAACCGCCTGTGGGCCCAGCGTGCATCGACCATTCTAATGGCCTCAGAACGGGATGGAGTGAGTGAGTGACATAGAGTGAGAGTGAGAGAGCGGTGTGTACAGAAACAACAAGCAGAGGAGCACAAAAGATAGGAGCGTTCCTCTGACCACGGTGTCATTGGAGAGAGCCTCGCATGAGGATTGTGTGAAATAAACCAGAGAAGAAGACAGACCTTTTCCACTGCTGTAGAAGCTCTCGTTTGGGATTATGGGAAGGAAACGCGTGAAATAGGTTCCAAGCGTAAAATACATTGTGTCAGTTTTTTGTTTTGCTGTTTACTGTCCTATTTCTAACTGTCCCACTGATGTGTGTGTGTGTGTGTGTGTGTGTGTGTGTGTGTGTGTGTGTGTGTGTGTGTGCTCCTGACCCACCAGGCGATGATGCCATGACGGGGGACACAGACAAATACCTGGCCCCCCAGGACCTCCGTGAGCTGGGGGACGACTCCCTGCCCCAGGAAGGGTACATGGGCTTCAGTATCGGGGCACGGTCGCAAAGGTAGGCTCCATAACACCCAGTTCCTCTACCAGTAGGTTTGAGAGAGACAGACCAGATGTATGTATGTCAGGGTCAAAAGCAACACCTCAAGGCCATATAGATTAGATTATTTGATTATCAATAGGGTAGATGATAGATAGATAGATGGATGGATGGATGGATGGATATAGTTAGGATTTTCCTATGACAATGCAATGTAACTGTACAGTACATTAGCATTATACACAGAGACACACACATTGACAGTGAGTGACATCAAGCGTTTGCCAGGAGGGTTATTGAATATCTTAGTATAGGGACCTACTTTGACACACAAACACACACTAACACACAGGAAATGATGACCGCGTTCGATACAGAGCATTAGAATGATACGTGCCGTTTGAGTCGGGTTGCGTATGTGAGCGTACATGGATCAATATGGTACTGGTTCCATGCCTCTGTGTGTGTGTGTGTGTGTGTGTGTGTGTGTGTGTGTGTGTTCAATTTCATTCTGTCCCTAAATTAATAATTTCCGGAAATAGGTTGTCTTAAATAAGCACCTCATAGTTTGACGCTTCACTCAGTTCTCTAAACAGAATAACGGATCCATCAGTGGTCACAGTTGATTTTAGTTTTCTATTTAAATCTAAGCTTTGTACCCAAACACTGTTGTTTGCTGTTATCCTGTATGGCTTGGTGTTAAGCAGAAGCTTCTTTCTCTTCTCTACCTCTCTCTCTCTCTCTCTCTCTCTCTCTCTCTCTCTCTCTCTCTCTCTCTCTCTCTCTCTCTCTCTCTCTCTCTCTCTGTGTGTCCATGTTCATTGGTCTTATTGAACCTTTCTAGAAGGTCAGTATTTGATGTTTAATTAACCGTTTTCTTGCCTAAACATAATATAGTATGTTACATAAAGTATTATTATTTAAATTATGAATGTTGCAGACATTTAAGATAGTTTTGTCCTTTGAAATCCTATAAAAAAGTATGTTAATCTGTAGCATATTGTTGGGTAGTACTGTAGTAATGTGTAATGATTTGACAATAGAACTGTTAAAGGCATTACATGAAGGGTTTGATTTTACTGTATATTAGAATCAAATGTTATTAGCATACTTCAATCAACCAGCGGATAGTTCATCAGCCATGGCTCCAGCAACTTGCATCTGTTTATTCCACTCCTCTGTTTTTCATCATCAATTTTTTCTCTCTCTCTCATGGCTGTTTTTACTATTAGTCCCAAAGTCAGGTAAGGCTGACAGCATGAAGGGGGCTTGTGTTGACCCTACCCCTCCCAGACTCCCAGTCATGACTTTGTTAGTGGATGTAATGCATATTTCAGTTTGTCTGGATTAATTTGACTCCTAACAAATGGTTTTTATTTACGTACATTTGTCAAACAATTTGTAGAGAAGTTGTATGTGTTGTGTTCTATTTGATTTGTACTAATATATACCCATCAGTTTGTTAAATGGAAAATACGTTGTGTTGTTTTGTTGTTTTACTGTCAAATTGATTTTAATATATGTTGTGTGTGGTTGATATTATTTGCACCTGCTTGGGTCAGTATGAACTGCAATGTTATGCATCCTTTTTGGTTTGTGTGCTGAGTGATCCTTGAAGAAGCTTCCAGGGACCTGTTTTACATACAATAATTACCATACTGTACGATTACAACCTGTAGTCTCTCTGGATGCAATGGAAAAGATATTTGGACATTTGGAAATATAACTTGGCATTTGGGGTCTGAGCAATCTTAAAATCTACCAGTGTAGAAAGTGATGCATTATTCATATAAAGCAGACATATTGCTTGTAAATCCTAAAATCTTCAGTATATATTCCTGAATATTTCAGTCAGTCATGTAACATAGTTATAAATCCATATTATGTGTTGTAACCTGTAACACAGAGTGGTTTGCATGGGTGCAGGTTTTTCCATATTGGTTAACCTGCCTTGTCGAAACCCTACCGTTATTTGAGTGATTCACTTGTCATAGTCATTGCATACTTTGCCATTGCTCAAGAATGCTCTTTATTTGCCTTGTTACCCATCTCAGGAAACAAACCCCATCCAATAACATATGCATTAAGGTACAAAACATAGGTTGGACAGTATTTTCACCACTGGACCATATTTATTCATATGCCTTTATTATTTTATGTCCATGTTAAAAATACACCAGTGATTGTACGGAGACCAACATCACATTCTATTGGATTGGTCTGCTCAGGCTAGCCAGGCTATCTAGTCTAGCCAGTGTTGTTGTGTGTTTATCTATTAGTATTATAGAGGTACCTTATTGTTGTGAAGGCTCCACCTTAATTGTGTTTACTATACTCGTCCAGCTGAATTGTTAAGGAAACCCTATTTACACAGCTCCTAATGGTGTACACATCGTTGCAATGCATGTGAATTCAATGGCCTCTACTCTGTAAAGGGGTCATTAGAGGTTAGTCATTTACCTGCTAACTAAAGCCACACATTGGCCTACCTTTTATCTGGTTGCTGGCACCTCATCGATGGCATACAATCCAGGCCCCTGGAAGCTGCATGCATTTAATGTTTATTTGTTTGTTTGTGTGTTTCTTTTCACCCCATTCCCCCACCCACACTGACCCCCCAACCCCGCCATGCCCCTCCCCCCTTCTACCCCTCACCCTACCTGTTGTCTTGGTAACCCATTGGTGCTACGCCATCCACACCCACCCACACCAAGCCTGCGTTCCTTCAGTTCTGATAGGTCAAACACTCTGAACCGGAGCTCCTTCACGCGGGACAGTATGATGATAGAGGAGATCCTGGCACCCAACAAGGAGACGGTAGGTGCACTGGGGTCCGTGTGTCTTGTTTGGGAGCCGTGATGAAGTGTGAATTAAAGAATGGGTGGATAGTGTGATGTGTGTGATGTGCCGATTGGCTGACTAGGTCATGTGATCTCTCTTGATTGTCGACTGAGTCACCATCTTTCGTGAATTATACTAGCTAATGGGATTTCCCATGGAAAACAATTTACTAAACTAAAACTAACAAAAAAAGAGTTCTCATTGTCTCATTGGAATAAAATGGTAAATGGAGTGCATTTACATATCGCTTTTCTAACCTCTCAACTCAAAGCGCTGTTCAATATTGCCTCGTTCACCTGCCATGCAAGGCCAGGCCTGACTACTGGGAGCAGTTAGGGTTAGGTGTTTTGCTCAGCGGCACTTGGTGAGAAGAAGTTAGCGGAGTTTGTGCCAGCGACTTCTGGATCAGCTGTCACCCTCCCTAGTTGTCATTATCAGTTCTGCATCCAGAGCGCGTTTCCATTGGCTGCATTGACACGATTTCTATCTATCCAGTTTGTTTCTCTCTATCCCTACGAGTGTGTAGTTTCATGCTACTCCTCTGCTCGCTTATAACTGTGCCAGGAAGACATGCTGATAGGCAAGTGGCCACGAGCTCCATAGTGTAATTGGAGGGTCTCCCATTGTTTCCCACACTTGAGACTGAATCAAGACTACACCTACTGTGCCGTACAGTATCAGTTGTGATAAATGCTACATTCTACACTACACAGAATCTAAATGCATGGTTTATGTTTTAATATGCCTTAATTGTATTGATTGTGAGAGTCTCTGAGTAATGTTGGACATCGCCTACTATTTTAAAAGCTGCTTAACTTATCTATAATCTGAGTGTCTTTTCTCTCCTGTGGCTCTAGGGGCTCTGTAAGGAAAGATCATTCATTTTAGACACCCACAATAAGGTAGCTGTCAGATTTATAACAACATGCACTACTCTGTTCAGTGCATGTGAAAAATCCCATCATATTTAGATACTGTACTTACATGTCAGGCTCAGAATACATTATTTGTAGGGAATCTAACGCATAGAACATGCATTGCATTTAGCCAACAGGCAATGCAAATGGAATATTCTGCTTTTTCTACTTTACTGCCAACAGTCATTTTAGAACTGCACTACTGCATCAGTTATTGCATGATTATAATGTCGGATGCACAGGCAAACATCTTACAAAGTGTCCCTTATTCGGATCCTGTGCATAGTGGGATGGTCAGCATGCTTTCTATGGACTATATGGATCTCTGTGTTATTAGGATGCAGGCAGATGAGCATTCATTTGCTCTCCTGCTATTCTGGCATGCTGGTATTAAGGCTGCTGTTTGCAAAGCTCTTCCTTTAAGTTTCTAAGGGCCCGATCACACCTAGACGCGACACTAGAAACACGCCGCCTATGGTACGGCACGACCGGCATGCACTTTTTTATGGAGGCGCGCTTCACGTTTTTTTAGCGTTTTTTATATGTGCGTAAAAGTTACAATAATCTCAACAGCGCAAGGCGCGAAGTTGCGCTGCTTGTCAATGTAACAGTTGGCCCAAGCAGACGTTCTCTTTGGCATCAGACACAGGAATCTCTGTGTGATCGGGGAATTATCAAAGCCCTTTTGAGGCGACTGTGCCTTTAGCAACGCGTCTCGTTGTGATCTGGGTCTAACACCTCCATCAAAGTGTAACTGCAGCCCAGCTCTGAGTCTGACTCCACTCACTACAACTAAAATGTGTCAAGGAAGGGAGGAGAGGGGCTGAGAGGTGGTAACCCCCAGTAACACTAACGTTTGAAATTGATGAGGTATTAGCGTATTAAAACCAGCCAGGCCCTGGGGTGATTTTTAACGGATATGACGCATAGATTTTTATATGAACTGGAGTTTTGTCAAAAATAGCACTGACAACGATGTGTCTCATCACAGATCAATCCCATTACTTGGTATTGGTATTTACAGCTCAACAAACACATGTTAGCGTGCAGTTACACTTTACGCAGCAGGAGGAGTTAATTCCCCAGCAGTTTTCAAAACAAACTTGGCCTGCCATGCACTCCCTAAACTGCCTCTTGACTCTGTTAGCTTCCGTGTGTACACCTGGACACACCACGCTATGGGCACGTCAACATACCTTTTATCGAATTTGGCAAAAATTCCTACTGGAAAATGTGAAACAACTTCAAACAGCTTCAGATGGCACACGCTAGTTGTAGTGGGACACCAACAAGAGTGATGCCTATTCTGCAGGGTATCTGATATTTACTACAAAGCAGTGGCTGTAAAAAGTAGAGAGAGATCAAGCTCGTGGCTCGGGACGTTTGAAAACCACTTCTGTGAAGGATTTCCTCTTTCATCCACAGTCACTCAGATTACAAAGGCACGGCCTTCTTAATAATGTATGCACTCAGACAGGGTCTGACGATTTACTCCTTTCCCCCATCTCTCTCTCTCTCTCTCCCTCCCTACCTCCCTCTCTCTCCCTCCCTCTCTCCCTCCCTCCCTCACAGCATCTGGCAGCAGCCAAGGACCTCGACAGTGACTCTTTGAGGCGGTACAGCTGGACTGCAGACACACTGGATAATGTCAACCTAGTGTCCTCGCCCGTGCACTCTGGGTAAGACACTAGGCAGTATGACGCACACGTTAGCGCGCTCAGTCAGCATTGTGTGTGCACGTGCACACTGTAACCAGACGGCGGGGAATAAGCCAGTTATGATGACAATTCAGTTGACAGGTTTACAGCACGCATGTGTTTTTTGTGATGTTTGTGAAGACAGTTCCGGACACAGAGACTAATAATGTCTCTAATGTCTAATGAAGGCAGGGTTTCATGGCGGCTTTGAAAACCAAGTGGGCCTTGACAAATGCTACTGTTGACGCGACAATGGATGTAATTGTCCTTTCTAGCTTTCTTTCTAGTTAGTAACGCAAAAGCAGCGTTGTTTAATAGTTCTCCCTTGCGTTGCTTTGTTGTTTATCTTGCAGTTTTTCCTCTCCGCTCCCGCAGTACGACAGCAGGTGATCTTATGCGATTGCTTTTGCCCCTATTATGTATTATGTACCACCACCACCACTACTTTCTGTGATGTCACATCCTCCTTTCTCTGCGTGTTCATCTGTGTTCTTCTCTTCTCACCAACACATTTACAGAAACAGTTATATACATTCAGACTCCCTTTCCCTGTTTTAGTACTGGCCTTTATGGCCTGGTGGCATGGGATTTTATGACATTTTTTGAAAGATATCCTTAGCAGATTATTCTAATATTATTATAAAGGTATTTGTAGAACAAACCTGTAATAAGCAACATTCACTCAATAACTATAGTATGCAGTTGGAAGGGCAGTTGGACTCCCCTAAAATGTACTGTAGTCCCATTAAACTGCATGCCGTGTGTGTGATTTGTGAGGTTTCGTTCACAGAGAAAGTGACGCACAAAACGATCTAATTTTGAAAACAGGTCTTAGAGGCTTCTGTGTTGGCACTAAAGCTATCTCCAATAAAACTCATTCACATGTGCAGTGAAGAAAAAGACCAGCATCTATTGCCTAGGATTTGCTATTTAGAGAGCAGCTATTTTAAACAGTAATGTTAATATGACAGATTATACTGTATATCAGAGGTCTTCAAGGTCCCCTGGGCTGAAAGACACATGGCACAAGGACCCCTTATCACATATGGTATAAAATATGCAGTTGCCGGGCCTATGATATGTATGCCCAATGTGTAGGGAGGCCTAGCGTGCCATGTATAAAAGTAGGCCACTAAGGCATTAATATAATTGACAGATGTATATATTCATAGCACAAGTTGTATTTATGGTCATGTATATTTTCTGAAATTTTAAGTTTCAGAAGACCAATAAATAATTTCAAATAATAATAAAATTATTAGGAGGATCCACCGCAGCACCTCTGAGGACCCCCTAGGAGTCCCGGACCCCGGGTTGAAGACCTCTGTTGTGTATATGTATTTTCAATGTTAAACATTCACAAACTGAATTGGCTGCATCCAAATAGCATATACAGTATAAGGACATTATGAAGTGTGTTTCCTGCCTCACATACCGAATGTGTTGTAAATAATGACCATCCTGTACCGTATACTGGACCGTATACTGGACCGTATACTGGACCATCTATAGCCAACATAGAAGACTCATGTAGGCACTTTGTTTTCTCTTTACTCTTTCTTGCTCTCTTTCTCTAGTGTGTGTGTGTGTGTGTGCGTGCGTGCGTGCGTGCGTGCGTGCGTGCGTGTGTGCGTGTGTGCATGCGTGTGTGTTTACTGCTGATGACAGCATGGGAAACAGCAGGCAGAGGTTCTCTCTCCGATGTGTTGTAGCACCAGCTCCTTTTTCAACCTTTCCTTCTGTGTCTGCTCCTCCCCTCCCATCCCTCCTCATCCTCCTCTCCCCCCCCCTCCCCCTCCCCCCCCAGGTTCCTGGTCAGCTTCATGGTGGATGCCAGGGGCGGCTCCATGCGGGGCAGCCGCCACAACGGCATGCGCATCATCATCCCGCCCAGGAAGTGCACGGCGCCCACCCGGATCACGTGCCGCTTGGCCAAGAGGCTGAAGCTGGCGTGCCCCCCGCCCATGGTGGAGGGCGAGGGCCTGGCCAGCCGGCTGGTGGAGGTGGGCCCAGCTGGAGCCCAGTTTCTGGGGTGAGGCTGGTTCTCATAACGCATGGTGACCTACAGTCCTGTGTGTGCAGCTGCTTACTGCCATTTCCATTCTTTGTGATTGCGGCCTCTGTGCATATGTATGTATGTGTGCATATTTTGCGTGCTTGTGGGTGCATATATATACGCCGTAGAGGATGCGTGGATGCGTTGTATGACTCGATGTATAAACAGGGATTTGGCAGAATGACCGTCTCCTCCCAAGTAGCAACGTTTTTTTCACCTTTAATGACATTACTGACAATGGGAGGGGGGGGGGGGGGGCTTTTTGGGGGTTGGGA
>JAODLL010040025.1:6359-21220 GCA_026546735.1 Forbesichthys agassizii
GCCATTCGGCAGCCATCTTGGTAAGGTCAATGTCCTGATAGGCAAGCCTGGCCATTCGGCAGCCATCTTGGTAAGGTTAATGTCCTGATAGGCAAGCCTGGCCATTCGGCAGCCATCTTGATAAGGTCAATGTCCTGATAGGCAAGCCTGGCCATTCGGCAGCCATCTTGGTAAAGTCAATGTCCTGATAGGCAAGCCTGGCCATTCGGCAGCCATCTTGGTAAGGTCAATGTCCTGATAGGCAAGCCTGGCCATTCGGCAGCCAAGATCCTGATAGTTGAAGTTTTTCAATACTTACTGTTTCTTCTCACCCGCTTGATTGTCTCCTCCCCCATGCTTTCCCGTCGCCCCCTGCAGGAGGCCCATGCCATGCAGGAGAAGATCTCTGCGCAGTACAGGAACGACATCGAGATGGCCAAGGCCCAGCGGGACTACGAGCTGAAGAAGGCCGCCTACGACGCTGAGGTCAACACCAAGAAGGCGGAGTCCGAGATGGCTTACCAGCTGCAGGTGCTGAAACCCGGGAGAGGGGGGGGGCGCTTGTTTTATTTTTAATGTGGGGGAAACAATGGGATAGATGCAGGCTATTAAATATGGAAATCAATACAATTGGACTGTTCAACTTAAAGATATATTAATACTTATGTGAGGATATTCGTGATTATCCCTATAACAGACATTCACCACGACAAGTGTTTTTTAAACAATAAAATGCTATATATCGTCCCATCTCTTCTGTCAGCTGATGGCCAGGGTTCATACGCAGTGTGGAAAGTATGGACATTTTATATTAGTAATTTTCAGGTCTGGATAAGTATTGAAAAAGGACAATAGACACATATTTGGGTTGCCACGCTATCGCCTTCAAAATGTCTACAAATGTATTATTTTTAGTGCGGGTTGATGCATTTTCATCGTCTGGAATATATTTGATAAAACAATAAAGTTAACATTTGTATCATCGGCATCCAAAAATATACTAATATTTCCAAATGTTCATTGGATATTTGAACACAAAACCCTGTAGTTTGTTGTTCGCTCACTTCCCCCTCCGACCACCAGGTGGCGAAGACCAAGCAGCGCATCGAGGACGAGAAGATGCAGGTGCAGGTGGTGGAGCGGCAGCAGCAGGTCATGCTGCAGGAGCAGGAGATCACCCGCAGGGAGATGGAGCTGGAGGCCCGGGTCAAGAAGCCGGCCGACGCCGAGCGCTTCCGCCTGGAGAAGCTGGCCGAGGCCCATCGGTGAGTCCTGCTGATCAGTGTCCCACCAAAGTGTGGCCACTCGGCGGCCATCTTGGTAAGGTCAAAGTCCTTACATGGACTTGTGTGGCTGTTTGGCGGCCATCTTGGTAAGGTTAAAGTCCTTACAAAGACGCGTGTGACTGTTCGGCGGCCATCTTGCTAAGGTCAAAGTCCTTACAAAGCCGTGTATGGCTGTTCGGCGGCCATCTTGGTAAGGTCTAAGTACTTACATAGTGTGTGGCTGCTCAACAGCCTCCATTGTATTAAAGGGTTAGCCAAAACACTTTATTGTCTGTCCTTCTTTGTGTGTGTGTCTGTCCAGGCTGCAGTTGATCATGGAGGCTGAGGCAGAAGCAGAGTCCATCAGGGTAGGTCACAGATCGCTACAGTCAAACCCTTTTGAAATCTTTGAAAGTCTTTAAAATCATTTTAAAAGGGATTAAACTTTATATTATGTATAACCCCCCCCTCGCCCCCTCCTCCCCAAAAGGCATTTGGAAAGTGATTTATAAGTATCTCTTCTGATTGTAAAAAAATAAAAAAGTGTGCTTTACAAAATATTTTTATGCTTTCATGATATATAATGTGATATTATGTTGATATCGTCTGTTCGGAATGCTTAGCACTTCACCTCTTTTATCTATGATACCTGACCCGAGTTATGTGGGATGGAACTACAAAAATGGAGGTCTACATGCATGCATGGATGCTAGCGTGTTGTAGTCCTACAGTTCAATGACATTAAAACGTGTTTTAAAGGTAGATTTAAGTGAACGTGCTTTGTTGGGATACAAATGATGTATAGCAGTTGGTAGTTACCTATAGGTTTATTTATTGTTATATGTGACTAAACATGAGTGGGGTAAAAGGGGGAAAATGGCCTCGGACCCCAGTTAGTTAACGTAATGTGCCGCAGGGGCACTGGCTATAAATAGCCCCCTAACGTTATTTCTCTATTCAGATAACATCGTCAATAACAGTGTTACTGATAAGTCGCCAATTTATTTTAAAGCTGCTACCTAATTGGCCTGCGTGACAGATCGTTGCCGGCCGTACACTTTGAATGCGTGACGTGTCGCATTTACGAGATCTGAACTAGGAGCTTCGGACAACGACTAGAATGACTAGGCGTTTCATGCGAGTCAATGGGGCGGCCCATTCCCTAGTATTTATATGTATATGTAGGGGTTGTTAATTACTATTTGGATGATATTTCATGAATTCACAAGTACCTACAAGACAACAGTATTTCTGATGCAAACTGTTTCGGGGAAAATGTACCTTTCCGACCATGATATTTCTATGTATGCTCAACCTCAGCAGAATGTCTTTGACCGTAACCATTTCACAGCTCCCATCGACATGTTCTAATCTCTATTGTCCACGAACGTGGAAGTTTGCCTTTGGCTTCACGGGTTAGTTCCAACATCACACATTAAATACAAATCATAAACATCACTCTCACTGGAACGCGGTTCCAGTGAGAGTGATGTTTATGAACAGAAAGTTATTGCATTCTGTATGAAACTTGTTTTGCAGATGCATTTAGTTGCTCTGTATTCATGCTGCCATAAAACTCTTTGCCCTTTCCGCGGCCGCACAGGTCAAAGGTGAGGCGGAGGCGTTCGCGGTGGAGGCGAAGGGTCGTGCCGAGGCGGAGCAGATGGCCAAGAAGGCGGAGGCTTTCCAACAGTACAAGGAGGGGGCCATGGTGAACATGCTGCTAGAGAATCTGCCTCTGGTACCTGACCTTCTCATGTAGCTGTTTATATACACAATGTATATACATACAACCAGCTCAGCGCCACAGTTAAAAATAAAGAGTATATTTCACCTTGTATGCATTAGCCTTTTAATAACCATTACATGTATTCATATTGCGTTTTTTGCCTATTGATTTTAGAGTCTTTATAGGAGGATTAAACTTTAAAGGTCAACTACAACTGTCCCCCACTAGATGGCGGAAGAGATCAGCAAGCCTCTGTCTGCAGCCCAGAAGGTTACCATGGTCTCCAGTGGAGGGGAAGTGGGCGTGGCCAAACTGACGGGGGAGGTGCTGGAGATTATGACACGCCTCCCAGAGGCAGTGGAGCGGCTGACTGGTGTCAGCATCTCCCAGGTAAAGAGCACACATCCCCGCCACTGCAAAAGCTATGCTAATACCGAGATACTACCGATCTAATACCGAGATACTACCGATCTAATACCGAGATACTACCGACATGCTACCGAGATACTGTTGAGATACTGCTACCGAGATACTGTTTAGATACTGCTACCGAGCTACTGTTGAGATACTGCTACCGAGCTACTGTTGAGATACTGCTACCGAGCTACTGTTGAGATACTGCTACCGAGATACTGTTGAGATACTGCTACCGAGCTACTGTTGAGATGCTACGGAGATACTGTTGAGATGCTACCGAGATACAAACCGATTGCTTTTATAACATTGGTCTACAGACACACACTTTCCGAATGTGTCTTGTCTGTACTGGCAGCCAACAAAACGCCTTTTTTGATTTAGCTCGGACCAGCTGCTGAATTGTATTACATTCCTCTCCCCAACAGTAGCTCTCTCTAATCTCACTGTGTGTGTTTTGATCTCTCTCTCCACCTTTCTGTCTCTCCATTGTTGCATCACCCTCTCCGCCCTCCCGGGAAGGTGGCCAGCCGTCCAGGCTAGAGGGATCGGAGCCCTCACAGGACCGTACAGACCCCCGAGCCCCCCCACCATCTCCTCGTCCCATTGTGACGTCAGCGTTTTGTACCGTCAACTGTCCTGCGTAATGAAGTGTCAACCCGGCATCGGAAAGGCTTGGAAGGTAGCCGGTGCAATTGAAGGTGTCCCAGATGGCGTTTGTGTCCGAAGGGTCCGTGTTTAAACACAGTATCCGTATCATGTCTGATTTTTAAGATTTGTGTACTAACACCTACTTTTGTGAAGACATACATTTACACGTTTCTGACGAGAGATAATAGCCTCCGTTTTATTTATAATGGGAGAGCTGTAATGTAGATGTAGTTGTTTTATTTAATATTTCTATGCCACCTTTGTCTCCTGTTATGAATCCTGTCTTGTGCCATCTACCCTGTCTCCTGTCTGTAGCCACAAGTGCATCTTAATACGCAAGTTTAACACAAACACACACCACCAACTAACACTCTGAACTCAACTGTCTTGTTTTGATATAATTCATGTTTACACACTAAGAGATATGTTTCATTCCTCTTCGGGTCACTGAATATCAGAAAATGATTGTAAACCTACTGGAAAACAATCAAGTATATGTACATATACAGTCGGCTACTGCTAGTGTGTGTTCCTATCCTTTTATTTCTATAGTTTTTATATTGTAGCCTTCTGAAAGTTACTTCATTTCTAATCAAGAATTCTGATATAATTTTACTTGAGTAATCCAGCCACAATGCGTTACACTATGTAATAATTATGCATATACTCAAACAAACACACTCAAATTCAACATATCTCCTCACATTTCGCTAGCTCACTCGTCTCTCAGTGCGTGTTTAAAATAAATAAGTAGATTCTTCTAAGCAGATAATTACTAACGGCAAAAATGTGGCCAACATTGGTCACAACAACAAAGCACTACCAGAGCACTGCGCTTTGCTTCACAATGCATGTTAATGTGTGAGGCGGCAAGCGTGACCCTGCCTTAAAGTGAACAGGTATATTTATTGTATTTTATCGTCTCTGCATTTCTACATTTCTAACCATTCCTTATAAGGTGTTTGGGTTTAATTATTTAATATTTAATTAGTTTATCTCATAGTGGATAGGATTGCTATATTGTAGCCATGGAAACATTTCTTTATAGAGAGATTGCTTTACACACAAGAGGTTAATATATGCCTATTTATTTTAGCTTTTGTGGGATATGAGTTTATTGTATGGAAAAGAGGGTCCATAACATTGTTAGTGGTGTGACTATTTGGAGGGTTGGGAAGTAACTAATTATATATTTAGTTTTAAAACAGTAATGGTTACAGTTACCAGCTAAAAAAGTGTAATCAGATTACAGGTATTTATTTTAAATTAGATGATTACCTCTTAAACTACTTTCAAATTTAAAAGGGAATTTTGCAGAAGAAAAACAATCGGCTGTTCTCTAATTAACCTTTCATTAATGTCAATAGATAACTGAAATGAAGTCATCCTTTAATCGGATTCCCTAAGCAACAAAAACCGTTACAAAATAGGTTTGGCGTGGCATCGCAGTAAATTTGGCATTTCAAAGAAATAAAATGGAAAATCAGATTATGTTACTAAAATTATGTTATCCAAAAATTATGTTACTGATTTAAATTTGAGTCTGGTAACTATTAACTGTAGCTGGTTACATTTTAAATGTAACCTACCCAATTCTGGCTGTTTGTGGGGGTGAAGACATTGTGTTTTTTCCAACTCTTAACACGGAATTCACTGTATTTGACTGAAAGTAAAAGAATAGATGTATTCTTCAGGAATTGAAAGCTATTTGGTGCTGCGTTTTCTTTTACTGTATAATCAACACATCAGACACCTAAGATATGCTAATAAAGGAACTAGCATGTAATTGTTAGACCTAGAATCTGAGCACTGCCTTACTAGTTTACCTCTGTCATATTATTTCTACCTCACAATGTCTTAGGCTGGCTATTCATTTTGTATTCATGGATTTCGAGTTAAGAATATCCAAAATCATTGAGAACTCAAATGTTAAAGTAGCATATAAAATGTTTAAAGAATACTAACTGCATGTTTAAAACTGTTTTTAAACCAGTGTCAGAATCCTAGCAAGTTGTCCAGCTCTACCGTAACATGTGGAGTGTTTTTTCCCCCATGTATTTCTTAGTATATCCAGATGATAGCTATTATATTATGGATGCATAAGGTGATTATTTGTATTATGCTGAATGTTACCCATGAAACCTTTATCAGGCAATGTGCGTGTATAAAACATAATGGCACTAAAATCTTACACCATTAAATGTATATTAAAATGACATGTATTGTAATGCAATTACTGTGTTGTAATGTATATTTAGTTGGTCACCTGTTTAATGTAATGGGAAGTGCACCTCTATACGTTTGTGTCAGAAATGTATGGTATTATTTCAAATGTTATCATATGCATAAAATTCACACCATCTCTACATCTTGTCATTTGTTTGTGATTTACGAAACTTACATCTTTGCATTTACACACTTGGAAGACTGAAGGATCATAATCATCTAATCATTTCTATCCAATCATTATAGATTTCAGGCCTTATGTATGTATGTTCACTGTGTTTTGTTATTCTAATGTGTTTTGGATTTTCAAAACTGCATATTTACCAATATATCTTTTATTAAAGCAATGTTTATTGGGCTTACTATTGCCTTCTGGTTAGGCTATAGTTTTGTTAAAGAAGTTATTGTCTAGCAGACATCGATTTGATTAGATGTTTTATTTTTTTATCATGAATTATGATCAAACAAGCAGAACATGATAAGGCCATGTTTATGATAAAAGTAAATGGCATATAAAATCAAACATTTAGCAACATTCCATAACTTCGGTTCCCTGCACACTAGCATTTTTTTTAAAATAAATTAGGTTATACTGTATGATATTGAGATCAAATTGTCTTTTTGTTTCTCTTTGATTATGACATTAAGACTGCAGCAATGGCACCTTTGGCGATGTTGAGTGACTAGCACTGTCACTCGACGATTTTCAGGCTAAAGCCTTATTTAATTTTTTACATTATTTATCATTCTTTTTTAATGAAGTATGTATTCCTGAAATGACAAACAGCCTGCAGACCGGATATTAATTCACCGGAAGGCTGCAGCGGACGAATCGAGCAAACCCACACGCTGAGGAGAAAGAGAAAAAAAAAGGAAAAAAAAAAACAAGAAGAAAAAAAACTGCGTTCTGAGGGTTTGGGGGCGGATTTGGACAAAGTTTCCTAAGTGTCCCTACCAGAAGAAGCGTCGGTGGGTAACAGGGAGTCTCCTTCACCGGTAATTACCACCGTGTTATCACTCGTTTGTTCATGTATGCCAGGGTCCGAGAGAGCAATGCACGCCAGCTGCGCCTCGCCGCCGCGTCTCCGCCGCCTCGCCGCCGCGTCGCCGCCGCCTCGCCGCCGGAAGTCTGCATGGAGCTGCGTCTCGCGCCGAGGCGGTTTTTTTTCTGCTCTCTGTTGAGCTTTTTTATTTTTTTTATTCCAGACTTTTTTTTTTTTCTCTTTTTTTATTTTCTCAGCGAGATGAACGGGCATATGCATGGGACGCTGGGGGCGACTATGTTGGTGTTTATAAAGCCAACATCTGTACTGCACCAACGATAACCAACATAGGCCTCGTTGTAGCAAACGATCGGACAAAAGCTGAGAATAAATGGAGGCAAGTTCGCTGCCGTTACCTTTATGGCTAACTAGCTTTTGTTTGTTTGTTTACCGCTGGGGGGGCGGTTCTAGGCGGGCGGGATGACAGCTCGTTTTAGGTGCAAACTTACAACACTAGTGCGCTTGTATGCTTAGCTACTCGTATGGTTGGGTAAAATGTTTTCTAGATTTACGGATCACTGCTAGCAGTGGCTACGTTTAGATTGAGATTATGCCCATTGAAATGTCCCATTAGTTCATTATTTGCCTTCGCTTGCATTACAGTAAGCAGCAACAAATATTCAAGCAGTCTACTCTATTCCTCCAGTGAGAAATCCATGTAATCCATAATAGCATATTCCATGTATGTATTTATTTATTTATTTATTTATTTATTTATTTATAGAAGGTGAAGTTTCAAAAGGTGCCTATGCTTATTAAAACAGTAAAACATGTCACAATTGCATGTACTTCATTTGTCTGTATTTACTCACTGACCCTCCCCAACCATCTTTGCTAAGGCTTTGAGAACTATCCTATTAAGATGCTTTACTTTAATTTAATCACGCATGCTTTATGTTGGTACAGTAGGTACAGTAGTATGTGAACAATATGGCTGACTGCATGGCTTTCACAATCTACACACACCACAGATCAAATTAATCCAATATATTCCGTAAAGACTACCTACATAAAGCAATCTGCAATTAACATGCATTAGTATTTAACACATGCTACATGTCAACAACTGATGAAAAGAGGATGTGGGTTTTCTACAGCATCAGACATTGTGTAGGTTGATCTTTAATAGTGTAGCTTGTCCCTAGCAAACCACTTAGATTTTAACATCAGTTAACAATCTGGAACTTGATACATATTGTGATTGTATTTATTATGTTACACTCAAACAACACTCCAAAATAATTGTTTTTCTCATAGTCTCACCTACGACAGAATAGTTAAACAGTCTGGGCAGATTGTAGGAATATTTTTGATTTTAGGATTACAGAAGCGGTTCAGGTAATTTATGAGAATATACAATTTCATCACTACTGTTATCAAGAATAGAACCATGAATATAAATATATCTTCCTACACATGAGGGAAAAGATGACTTTCCTTACCCACTGGAAAATCATGGCTTGCTCAATTGGATATTTCCTACATTGTTTGTTAGAGACAACACTGTTTAACATACTGCTTTGGGTCGAATGTTATGTGTTATAAATCACTGTCAATCAAACGGAGCAGAGTTGCAATAGTGCTTTTGTCCATCAACCTCTCCAAGAATTAAACATCTTTGCCCAATACCACTCACATCCTCTTCTCTGTAAATCATATCACGATTATTTAAATGTTAGTTATTAAAAAGTAAGTTATTAAACAAGGACAAGAAGCCTTCATTTATCTTGATCAGGACAAAATAAAATAATAGTTTCTTTTAATTCAACTATATGATCAACCATTGAAATTAGATTGCATGCTACCCCAGTTAAAACATCCCAACTCCACAATAGTTTGTATTGGCGGTGAAATGTCATCTTAAAAATGTTAATCTAAATAGACGTAACAGTATAGTCAGCTATTGCAAGCTAATTGTAAGCTAATACACTGTCAAATTCACCAAATATTTCCTTACATTTAGCTATTATACTATTCTCTGCGCGTTGTGAAAAAGAATCCAGTACTTGGAAATTGGAAATATGCTTTGCTTCACAAGGTGTTTCAATGTGTGAGGCGACGCTGCGGAGGGATATTGTTTAGATTTGAGCTCAAATTTAGCAGGCGTTCTCGAGAAAACCTGCCTTTTAAAGCAGTTATCACAGAGGAGAGGATGTACCTTTTGGGGGGGGTGAAGGGGAAAAAAACAAACTGCGGTTGTTGAAACGCAGCCTCACTTCAAACTAATCCAAGTTATATCAAAGGGCAGCCAAACAAGATGGAGCTGGGCAGGTGTTTTCTAAGTGTGTTGCTTTTTAATTGCAGAAATAATGGAAGATTCCCATTTCAACTCGTCATACTTTTGGTCTCCCGTCCCCACTGTTCAAGGACAGGTATAGAGACAACCTTAATTGTTGGAATTACCTTGAAATACACACAGTGTTGTAGAGAATCCAGTGGCCGGCTGCACTGACTCTGTGTTGCAGCGCTGTGTGTTACACTGACTTGACTTGAGCACACGGTAAACTGCCACACTAACTAAATGTGCCGACTCAGCCGGCGGCCATGTTGGCTCAGGCCTCACGCACACACACACACACACACACACACACACACACACACACACACAGGTCTGTCGCTCTTCCACAGGCGAGGCTCCCGCTATCACATAATCTTCCTTTGCTTTTTTACTTTCCCCGTACCCACACACCCCTTATACACCTCCCCCTCTTCTCCCCCTGTCCTCCTGCTATGCCCGTTCTTCTGCCCCTCCATCTCGTCTTCTCTTACGTCCCATTCTTTCCCTCCATCCCCCCTCCGCCCCAATCACCACGCAGATCGAGAGCGCCATGTTCCTCAACAAGATGAAGGAGCACCTGGGGGGCTCCGACAAGGCCCCCCCTCCTCCTCCTCCTCCCGCTCCTCCTCCATCCTCCTTCGCCCACCCCCCCACCTCCTCCTCCTCCTCGTCCGCCTCCACCGCCACAGCCTCCTCCACCACCTCCACAGCCACCTCCTCCTCCGCCCACTACCAGCAAACCGCCCAGGGCTCCATGGAGGGGGGGCCCGGGCTGAGGGTGGTCCCCAAACAGGAGGGCGGCGGGGGGAACCACCCCCATCACCACCACCACCATCACCACCTCCACCACCATCAGCAGCACCACCAGGGCCAGAACGTCACCATGCTGCCCATCCCCACCACGGGCATCATGACCGCAGGTGGGTCGGGGGTCTGAAGCTCTCGCGAGGCTAGGGTGTTGGCTAACCTGACGCGCCAGTCTGTCTGTCACACAGACAGGCTGTGTGTAACAGACCGGCTGTGTGTAACAGACAGGCTGTGTGTAACAGACAGGCTGTGTGCCGTCCATTTAAACTGTTTTGAAAAGGGGCAGGTGCTTTCACAAAATAATACTAGGCAAGTGATTGGATGAACGACGAACCTGTGAACTAGTGGAGCCAGTTATTGAATCAAACTCTTGCCGAAGCCAGTCAAGAAGAGTTTGATTGAAAACATATTTTACGTTGATAAAAGCCTTTAGAGCCGTTCTTTGCTCGTCAAATAAATTCTAATAAAGCTGATGTGCTTGCTAACCGTAGCTAGCAATACGACGCTGATACCGTGAGAGAGCTTGAAAACTTTGCAACGTTTTCAAGCTCTCTTGTGGTGACGTCAAACTGAAGGTGTAGTACGCTGGCTGTCCTCCACCCGGACTGGTTGGGTTGTTTCTCAAAGTGGGTCTATGACATCATCTGCCACTAGTTGTCGTAATAAGTGCACCAGCTTCTCAGACCAACGCAAATGCTCCCTGGGCCACACGTGCACACGTACATGCACAAGCATGGACGTGCTGTCGGGATAAACTGTGTTGGGATAAACTCCCGTGAGTTTTGCTGGTATTTATGGTAGTTACATTGAGTACTGTACATATGATGTTTTGAATTATAGCTAGGGTAAATCTGATTAGATATCAGACTTTTGCCTATGATAACCGGTGTGTAAAAAGTCATATCTCTCTCTCTCTCTCTCTCTCTCTCTCTCTCTCTCTCTCTCTCTCTCTCTCATACCTCTCTCTCTACCCTCTTCTCTCTCTCTCCATATTTTATCCCTATATCTCAGCTGGACTGGTGATCACCACTCCTCAAGGCACATTGGTGCCCACAGCCTCCACCCAGTCCTTCGTAGCCGGCCCCCACAGCGCCACCACCATGATAGTGTCGGCACTGCACCACTCCAACATGGGTAAAAGATACAAACATGGCATATCCAATAATAATGCATAGCATAATCCAAAAGAGCCAATCGTCTGCTTTATAACTGCCAAGCATGAACCTATTTAACCAATCGTGTGGCTGCATTTTCTTAAACCACCTGCCTATACAGTCTTCCTAAATAACTGCCTTGGGCGTTGCAAAGATGGCTGCGATTGGCGAGACTTTCCTTGAAGGACTTTGGCTATACCTTTACAGGACATTGGAAATGGGAACACACGAGGTAGCATTTCAAGATAGAGCGGCATAAATGGTCATAACATGGATGCCGTAGGCCCTGCACTGCCCTGCCTTCGCCTTCTGTTAGCTTTAAACTGCCCGTTTTGGTCGTTATCCTCGGCTAGCTCCTCACAAAACAGTAGTGCTTCTTGAAAGGGTAAAACCCCTTCTGCGCGCTCCTTGGCGACGCAACGATTTTTAAAAGTATTTTTTACATGGGTGTATAATATGAACGCTAACTTCACCCTTTGCACGGCTTGCTAAGACGTAGTCAAGGAGCTGAGTAAGGGGAGGGGCTGAGAGGGGTCCCCCATTGTGAAGATACACAAGCGGACCACTTTCAGACATGTTCAGACCCTTAAAAACAGATTTTTATAAAAACGGGAATCTTGGCAATATTAGCACCAGCATTGATGTGTCTCATAGTTCAGTCATATTACTACATTTTGCACTTGGCTCTATCATGCAGAGGACTATTCTTCCCATAGCAAATCCCTCCATACCTTAGCCTGGTGTAACAAGATCCAATGGGCTCCATGGGGTGGGGCCATGCTAATAGGGAGTGGAGCCATGCTAATAGGGAGTGGAGCCATGCTAATAGTGGGGTGGAGCTATGCTAATATGGGGGTGGAGCCATGCTAATATTAGGGTGAAGCCATGCTAATATTGGGGTGGAGCCATGCTAATAGTGGGGTGGAGCCATGCTAATAGTGGGTTGAAGCCATGCTAATAGTGGGGTGGAGCCATGCTAATAGTGGGTTGGAGCCATGCTAATAGTGGGGTGGAGCCATGCTAATAGTGGGTTGGAGCCATGCTAATAGTGGGGTGGAGCCATGCTAATAGTGGGGTGGAGCCAAGCTAAGGCTGGTTAAGATGAGTGATATTCTTCCCAGAGTAAATGCCTCCACCTGTCATCTCTCTCTTCACCACCTTCAGATAAGAAAGATGACCACGGTGGCCCGCCGGCGATCGTCATGCCGACGCCGGGAAAGCGAGGCCGGAAAAGGAAGCAGGTGATGGGGCGGATGGCGGGGGTCCTGCCTCCAGGTAGTGATGCGTTAATACTCGCTCACCTGGCCGCCAGTGGACAGGTGAGCTTGTGGCCATGAAGAACAACAAATATTAACATTATTTGCTGTTTAATTTAATTTGTTTCGTTTTGTTTCACATCTGAGTGTGTATGGGATTAGTTATAGTTATAGTGTCTCATGTTTGCTAATTGGAAGTAAAAGTTTAACTTTGATGTAATCTCATGTGTTCCAGCATCACAGTGGAGACCCATATGACCTGTCCAATGATGAGGACGATCACACCAACAAAGATGGTCCCAAGTCCTACAGGTAGCAAAAACACCGAGATACAGCTCTTTATATACCCTACATTACTTTATAGATTATATAAAGTATATTGTATGTCTGAAGCAGTAATATGTTTCAGGTAGTTATAGTGTACTGGTAGCTATGGTGATGGTCTAGGTGTTACGACAGTGAAAGCCACTTGAAAACAAATCACAAATACACTCCTTATGTTAAAGAGCAGGTATATTGAGCCTTCCATCTCTCGCTCGCTTTCTCCCTGCCTGCCAAGGTGTCGGATGTGTGCCGTCACCTTCTTCAGCAAGTCCGACATGCAGATCCACGCCAAGTCGCACACGGAGGCCAAGCCCCACAAGTGCCCCCACTGCTCCAAGTCCTTCGCCAACTCCAGCTACCTGTCGCAGCACATTCGCATCCACAGCGGGGCCAAGCCCTACACCTGCTCCTACTGCCAGAAGGCCTTCAGGCAGCTCAGCCACCTCCAGCAGCACACACGGTACTGGTTGTGTGTGTGTGTGTGTGTGCAGTTAATAGGATTGTTATTGTTTTTTTTGCACATTCTGTTTTGCATCGGGATGCTCATAAAAAAAGAAGAAATAGAAGATCTTACCGATAACTAGGTTAAACATATTATTTTATAATTTAATAATATAGTTTTTCTTATTCACTGTTGGTCTCTTCCTCTCTGCACTGGAAACGCTGGTAACGCTACTTAGTGGAGTCGGAACCATGGTCATTTTTCTATTTTTCCTCCAATTTTTTAAAATGCAAGAGACCACTTGTGCGCCTACTGGTGGGAGGCAACTCCTTTAATTCTGAAATATTAAAAAGACAAGGCCTCTGGGGTGTTCATTCACAACAAATCACATTCGGGGAGTCTTGCACCTGCTTGAAATGTCTGCATACAAATACGTTTTATTAATAAACACGTAAAAACGTAATAATAAAATATGTAAATTTACAATTGGCACGTCGGTTTGAGCAGCATAGGCCTGACTTGCCAGATGTACTGCTACTCACACGTCCATCTGGGGAGCCGTGCATTGACGCTGTTTGAAAAGGGCAGGCACTTTCAAAAAAAAAAAAAGACTTGGCAGCTGATTCGGTGGTCGTTTTCGCTGCAGCAAAGCTTAGCCTGTATACAGGAGCTATAATGTTCAGATCACCTACACCCAACACGTAAACGAGTAAACGTGCGCACACGTGTGCGTGTGTGTGTGTGTGTGCGTGCGCGCATGCAGGATCCACACAGGCGACCGGCCATACAAGTGCATCCATCCCGGCTGTGAGAAAGCCTTCACCCAGCTGTCTAACCTCCAGGTAACCAACCAGCCGCACAGTAAAGCACCTTTACCCTACCTTACCCTGCCTTTAATAATACCCCCCCCACCCCACAGTCCCACCGTCGGCAGCACAACAAAGACAAGCCATTTAAGTGCCACAACTGTAACCGTGGTTACAACGACGCTGCCAGCCTGGAGGTGCATCTGTCGACACACACGGTGAAGCACGCCAAGCTCTACTCCTGCGGCCTGTGCAACCGCTCCTACACATCGGTAGGCATCTGGAACTGCAGCGGTTTCCAATCCAATCCAATCCACTTTATTTTTAGAGCACATTTTAAAACCACTAGGTTGACCAAAGAGCTAACATCACATAAGTACATAGATAAGACCATGAATGTACACACATTGAACACCACAACAAATAGAGCATCATGACAAAATAAAAACTCAAGCAGATTTAAAAGCCAACGAGTAAAAGTGTGTTT
>JAODLL010040036.1:0-21219 GCA_026546735.1 Forbesichthys agassizii
GGGTTGGGATGATGAGTGTAACATGAGTGGTGGTATTACTTTATTTTTTATATATTGTATTGTTTTTACTCATTTTGAATTGTTTTTTATGACGTAGTGTGAAGCACTTTGTGTTACATTCATTTGCTATATAAATAAAGATTGATTGATTGATTGATTGATTGATGGTTGTGTGATCTCTCTCAAAAGGTGGGTAAGACAGCGCTCGACAGTAGAGCGAAGGGGTGCATAATGCGGACGTCAGTGATGCTGCTACCAACAGGATTGGGAGATGCTAATCAGACCAGAGGTCACTTTTGCTCTGGCTCAGATTAGTCATTTGCTTTTTCATTGTTCTTCCCGGCAAGGTTACAATAAAATCTCAGTGGCACGAGGGAGGCAGACTGACGCTTGGTGGCTTAGTACAGCCAGAAGCTTGCAATCTCCCCGACGTCCTCTGTGCGGAGACAATCAGTTAGGCGACTTTGAGGTTTAGTTATAAGTAATTGGGAATGTCCCTGGATAATTGTGTGTGTGTGTGTGCGTGTGTGTGTGTGTGTGTGTATGTGTGTGTACACAAGCTGAAACAAATGCACTAGCTTTTGAAATGTTTTCACACACCACTCCCAATGTTCCTAGCAGGAACAGCTAATTTAGGTTGCTAGGTGAAACGTATAACCACACTTTCCTGCACACTGTATTATCCTGCGCATTTGTGATTTGGGAAATTCTTTTGAAAGGGGCATCTTTAATGAAAATGGTTATGTTAATGTTTAATCTCAAACCCATATTGCTACCTATTTTTCTATTTCAGTTAAATGCCTTCTCACAGAAGTATATTTGGCATAGCCTGCCTCTTGTCTAGAGATTGCATCACGGTCAAGTGTGTGTGTGTGTGTGTGTGTGTGTGTGAAGCCTTGTCGAATCAGCTTTGCATTAATTCCAATGCTAATTCCCCAGTCTCCTCCCGCCCAGTTGCTTTAGCTCAGAAGGGCGCAGATCCCTGGAAATAGCTCACGGTTCTGAGGATCTTGCACAATCGTTTGGCATTTCGGGGTGAAGTAATAAATGTTGTCTGAGTAACGAGGACATCCCCGAGAAGTAAACATAGGAAGTTTTAGGAGAAAAAGCCCTTGAAATGGGCAGCGAGCGTCTGTGTCGGCTGCGTCTTGAGGGAAAATGAGGCTAGGGGGAGAGAGAGAGGACTAGGTGACCTAGAATAGGATAGAAGTAGGGGCATCAGACTTCTCTTCAACATGAGCAGATGTTGTGCTGTACTGCTAGGTGAATGGTGATAGATGGGGATTCCCTTCATGGCCGCGCGGCAGCTTGATTTTGGTTACTGGCACATCACATCTCCCCATCTGCACAGTAGCGCTGGTCATTTGAACATATTCTCCATGGATGCAGAGATGTCATTCATCACCACGTTAGGATTTGAGTCAGGTGATGCGTGCAGAATGACTCTGGGTCCAGCAGAGAGTAGTGACTTTGTTCGCACTACATGAATTCCAGGACAAATGCAGCATGTCGTGGAACAATACATCCTTCGTTTTGTTTCACTTTTCCCTCACATCTCCTCATAACCTTTCGTCAAGGAGACGAGTATAGGAATGATGGGCAGGATTTCCACACTTGAATCCTCCTGGAGTGGTGATGGACAATCCCGCATGCCTGGCAGATACAAATGGGGTTTTATCTCGCTGCGTTTCTAGTCTTTCTATTTTTAAACTGTATTTTTGTCGCATATCACACACAGTCCCTCAAGCAATTGAGGGAGACCATCTTTACAACTATTGGGTTAGCTGCCTTTCACATCTTGCCATGCATTTACTGTACCTGGCTGCCTATTTAATTAACTTGTACACATTTTCTTTCAGATATATTCATATATTTTACAAAGACCTGGACAATATGGCTTACTGTATGCCCACAGAATCACTTGATGTGGGATGTTCATGGAATAAAATAGGCCAAAGCTGTTGTTGCTGTATGAGCATAAACGCATAATGCTGGAGATGATTTCCAGGCAGTGACACACAAATCCATATTGTATATGATAAATGTATTACCGGTATAGGTGACTGTATAGTATGTCCCTCACTGAGTGGGATATAGCTTGTTTCTGGCCCATTGAAGATGAGCTCATATGACAAGATTCACTTCAGTAAGTTAGTGCTGAAGGAACATGAAAATGAGGGACTAGCTAGAATGACTTGTGCTCCCTTCTCTCCTCCTGCATTGATTGAAGTGGGCTCAAATGAAAGCAGAGGCTTCAGTTGGCGCCTAATTCATGATTTTAGAAGGGTTTGAAAATCACAGAGAAAATGCTGCTGCCCTTTAAACATACTCTGTAGAGACACTTGTGTCCACACAGTTACCTGTGTAGTTGAAGCCAGATCACCATTCTCTGCCCCTCCCTCTACATCCAGGGGCAGTTTAGTCCAGGTGCGCTTCAAACAACTACTACTACGAGGATGCCAATGCAAGCTTCTACATCTAGCAGAGAGAGCAGTGGAAATAAGACATCTGAAAGTACACTACACAACTGAGCTTTGACATCTGCCCCTTCTTATTATTCATTATTTTATTATTGAGAGGATTCTGCATAAACACAATGCTGCAACAGAGCTGCAGTGGCACAATGGGTAGAGCAGGTGAAAGTGGCTGGTTTGAATCCCATTGTCTGGTCGAGGTCGAGGTGTCCCTGAGCAAGACACCTACAGTAACCCTAGCTGCTCCCGGTGGTCGGACGTCGCCTTGCATGACACCTCCATCAGTGTGCGTATGTGTTTGTGAATGGGTGAAAGTGATGCAGTCTTGTACAGTGCTTTGAGTGGCCGGCAAGCTTTAAAAACGCTACATTAATGCAGTCCATTTACCTTTATGCTCTCCAAATGACCTTTTTGTCATTTGAATTATATTAATGATTTTTACGTGGGCCTGTGAACAGTTTTAATGGACCACAAAGTATCGGCCTTACCTTAAATTAGACTAGATTGATCATTTGCTGTATATTGTAGACAAAGCGGCTGCTTGTAAGAGCTTTTACAGTTATATTACAGTACAAATGTTTCTTCTAGATGAGCAGGACTAAGTGAAGTTTCACAGAAAATAACTTTTCATCAGTATACATAGAATAAGTTCCTTTCCTCTGCCACGGTTTAGACAGAAATACATCATTAAACAAGAGTCAAATACCAAATGTAGCACGCAGCAGACTAATGTTCACTAGAGTTCACTTTGATAAAGAGTGCAAAGGTTCTGCCTGACTGTTGCCAGTCCTATCATGGTTTTGACAGCATGCTCTCACAGGTCATTGACATGACTGACATGCATCAGATTCCGTAAGGCTCCTAAGATAAGAGCTTGGCGCCAAGCCTTTACTCAATTAGGAACAGCCTTTTTTGGGCAGCTTTGGTATTCTAAACACGTAGCTAAAAATAGATTTTGTCATTAAGTGCATGACAGAATATCATACTGGTCTGAGACGTCATCGAAGGTCTTGAGCTTGATCCATGTAGTTCTATGGTTTGATCCCCATGATATGCCTGTGGGTATCCTGAAGCAGGATGCAAAACGCCAGTACCTTTTTCTTTTATATTTCACTTCAGATGAAAGCTATATATAAAAGGTGTGCTTATAAAATGCATACAGTATGGTAATTTTTGGTAAATTGGTTTTCTTTCTTAGCAAGCAGATACCATGGCAGCCCATGCTGCCATGGTAATGTTGAGTGTTGTCAATAAAACACTTGCCATAGTCACTTTCAGAGCTGCCTGTCGGGTCTTGTCTGGTCTGAATTAACATCGTTTGTAGGGGTTTTCCTTCTCACCATCAGGAGAACTAGAGTGATTTTAGAAGTGAAAGTCACATCTGGCTTACAGTACTGCCCCAGTTAAAGGATTAAAATGTAATTTGTTTTATGACACAACGTATAACAGTTCCTGGTCACAAGCCTCTTCACCATCATACAAATGTCAACGAATTGCTGTAGTTTTGACAAACACTCGTCTTTTAGACTTTGCTCTGTCTTAATACAAAAGCATGTCAAATCTGGGCCTGACACTTGTACATGTACAGCACATTAACATAATAACGTCTTATTTAACATTTTCCCTGGCAAGGGAGAATGACACCATGCAGGAGTAACATAATTAGTTAATGGTAGGGTAGCCTAATCACATGTACAGCTTGCTTGCCCTGTTACACGCCACTCTCACCACTTCAATCCACTGATTTGTTTTGTCCATTAATGAGATATAATGGATTCGTGAGGCGCTGCGATTGATTTTCAGCTTTTCTGCACTGGCACATGCAGCTACAGTATGTAATACAAATACACCATCTTCTAAGATGGCTCAGTAGAGCTGGCCTTAGCCGTCATGAAATTCTATGTGGTTTGTGCTGACCTTCCCCTTTTGTAATGCTCTTCCTCCAAACGTTCCCCTCTATTTCACCCTCTGTTCTACTTTCCTTCTGTTGGTTTTCCCTAACATTATGACTACCTAGTGGGTTGTGTGCTTGTTTAGTGTGTCAGTAAGGTGAGAAGAGGGGATTGTCTGAATAGCCTCTTAACAGTCTCATCTCCCCTGTAATGTTATGAGGTGCTGATATGTAGGACATTGTAGACACACAAACACACACTGCTCACACTCTCAGGCCATCCAGGCAACGAGTGGTTCCATTTCTGTTTACATTTTTCACTAGCCCCCCCTAGTAATGTGCCTGGATTTGCACCAAAGACCCGTTACATATTGCATTAGCCTAGAAAGTTTCACATTGTCACACGCAAGTAGCTCCACAGCTACAGCACAGTTAATGTTCCTTTATTTTCATACCACTTTAACATATTATGCTGAAAGAACAGTGTGCAGTGTTGATTGGATACCAGTATAAGTACCCTTAAACAAATGCAAAGACGTTATGGTGTCTTGTATACTGTATCATGTTTGCATATAGGTAGATATATGTACTGTATATTCTAGTCACAGTTAAATTATATATAGTATATACAGGATGCAATGTCTGCAAACACTTTCCAATGGAGCGTGGCCAGATGGTAACACCAGGCTAGGAGTAGTTGTTACTTCAATCCTACTGTACTTACTGTAAGCACGATCGTTAACGACTACCTGTTCCTTATTACTTATTCTGTAATTGTAGGGTATACCTTACAATTATTTGTATAATTGCTCAATTATCTAATTGTAATACTATGGTATGGGTTTCAACTTGGAATCTACTGGGGCCACTAATGTTAAATCTGTCAGAACTTTCCATTGGCTAAAAGAAGAGTGCATTTGACATTGATTAGTTTGTTTTGGCATGTCAAACAGGTAAGGTGTCTCTTGTGATTGTATGGTCTTTTCGCTGTGTTGTTTGCATTCACCAGAATTCTGCATAATGTCATATGCCGAATGTCAAATGCATTGGAAAAAAAAACAAGGTGGCTCTGGAATTTTTTTTAAACCCTTTTCAGATTTCAGGTAAAGACTACATTAAACCTCTGCAATGCATTGATATGTCAGACCTACATTTTTATTGTCACTACTGATTTATTTTATGAATCTAAACTACATTATCCTGATATCATATCATAGCTAATATCTTCTCTTTTTGTTTCCCATGCTCAGCTAAGGGGTACTATGCAGGATTTAAACTTGAAGATCAGCCATGATGCTAAAGAGTAAGTCCTGCTAACATCTGTCCTGTGACTTCACCGTCTTGACCTTGCCGTCCATTCCTGTGCAGTGTATTTACCTGTGGGACACTAACAGCAAAAGTGTGTGCCCTTTAATGCTTGGCAGTGGAAAATGACTGTGTAGCCGTCGTCTTAATGGCCCCGTGTCATTTCGATTTCAAACTTGGATATTACACACATTTTCTCCCAATGAGCTTACCATTTTTTCTTCAGTTGGTGTGGCCTGTTTGTTTTCTAACACACTTGATTGGATATCTGACTGGGAGTTGAAGGATTGGTCAGGGGGAGTCCATCATTTGTCACACCTGGAGCGACATACCGCCACACCTTAACAATGTGACATAAGGTGTTCATCGGTTTTTGAAAGTAATAAAAAAAAGAGTAGTGTCAAATCCAGAGTGTACTGTAGAATAATAAGTCAAGTAACAATTTTATATCTAAATTAAAATAAATGTCAAATGGATATTGTTTTTACCTGGACAAATTTAAGATTTAAGATTTAATAGAAATGTACAAGATAAAAGTTCAAGAACGGTTTCTTCATACATTAACTCATATCTCAAGTAAGTAAAAACTTGTTTCAAACTCAAGTCCCCACCTCTGGGAAGCAAAGCTGTTAGGAGTGAGAAAGCAGAGATTGGAAGAGAGGTGGGGAAGAGACAGAGATAGAGGCAGACAGAAAGCCAACCTCGTGCTCCTGACACATGCATCACAAGGGACACCAGCTGAGGTACGAGGGGAGGGATCATGTTGCTTGTAGTTGCTGAAGTTGCTTCTTTCAAAACTTGCTGCAAGGGAACCTGTTTCTGAGCTAAACTGGACCTAGCCCAGCTCACCACAGCTAGTGGTCTTCTACTTGCCTCTGCAATTTGCTCACACACCAACACACAGACACACAGGGTCACACTCCATTCAAACAATAGCCTAACATGCTCTTGCAGCATTTTGTCATATATACAGGCCCCTCCAAAAGTATTGGAACAGCAAAGCTAATTACTTTGTTACTGCGCTCACTGAATATTGCTGTCACTGAATAAGAATACAGAATATACCTGGAAGAACCGTACACGAGACAACAGAGCTGAATATCAGGCTTTATTTCTTATGCATTTTCATCTATACTGTATTTTAAACAACTGTCAGAAAACGTAGCGCCTTTTGTGCCAGTCAGTTCACCCACATTTGTAGGTGAGTAACATTGGATGTTATTTAACTAAATTAAACACTTAATATGTGCTTGCATATCCCTTGCTTTCAATAACTGCGTCATGCTTGCAAGTTGCAACCCATTATCACCAAACATGATGTGCATTCCTCTTTTGTGATGGTTGGCTTTGCTTTCACTGCATTCTCTTTCAGCTGTTTTTCTGAGAGGTTAATGCATTCTCTTCAAGCGTTCCTTCTAGAGGTAAAATGCAAGCTCCATTGGGTTAAGGACTGGTGATTGACTTGGCCAGTCTTCAACATGTTAACTTTTATCCCCGATTAAGACCTTTGTTGTGTTGGCGATGTGTTTTGGTCCATCGTCTTGCTTGCTACATATTATGAAGTTCATCCCAATTCATTAGAATGCATTTCTCTAAATAAGTTGGCAGCATGTGGATGTGGACTTCTGAATTCATCCTGCTGCTAGCTACCACCATCAGTTACTGTGCATCATTAATAAAGATTCGTCAGCCCACTCCAGAAGCCATGACACTTCAATGTGCTTTACAGATGACCTTGGATCGTGAGCATATCCCTCTTTTCTCAACACCTTGGGCATTTCATCACATTGGTAGTGGTTACTCTTGGTCTTGTCAGTCCATAAAATGTGTTTCCAGAACTTTTCTGACTCATCTCTGTAGTTCTTAGCCAATTGTAATGAGTGGTTTGCACCTTGTGGTATTGCCTGTAAATGTCAAGTCTTCAAACTGCTTGTTTTCTTCACAGCTCTCAAAATGTTACTTTCTGTTATCAATAGCAGTTGTTTTTCTTGGTCGACCCGTTATATGGCTGTGGTTCAATACACTAGTGACTAGCATGCCATTTTTCCCTCCCCCATGGCATTCTAAATTGTTGAGGCTCTACCCAAATACATGTGCAATGGCTCTGACCAATTTGCCTTCTTTTTAATGCTTCAAAACAATTGCTTTTCTCCCACAGACAGCGCTCTGGTGTTCATTTTTGGTTTGTCTTTTTTAACACACATGAGGTCTTAACAAAATCCACGGCTAAAGCCGAGTAGACATTCATTGTTTAACCAATCAATCTAACAGGACACGCCGGGGCAACAATATCACGTCAGTCACATGTTCCAACCTGGGTGGTCTGATACACAAATCAGCTAAGATCTAAGTTGTTAAACACATCTATAGATGAAAATACCAGGAAATAAAAGCTGAAATTCAGACCTCTCTTCTCATGTACAGTATGTATTTTGATCTCAAACCTCAGAGTCTTCAGTGTATAGCATAAACATAATAATTAGCCTTCGTTCCAATACTTTAGGAGGGGGCTGTAATAGAAGCCGGCTTATTAGCCTAGTATTGTAGCATGGTGAGGTGCACCTTCAGTTTAAAACTGGGAATGTTTGTATTTGCTCTGCATTGGGTTTGGCCTGAGCTCACTGTTCTCACTGCATCCCCTCTAGAAGAACTGCAGTGTAATTTGCGCCGGCCTGGGGATTTGAATGGCTCTTGATAATGAGACCGTGGGGATGCACTTTGGCAGAAGGGCCTCTAGTAGCCAGTCCCCATGGCTTTCCACACTTGACCGTAGTTGGATAAAAAATGCATCCACAGACAGGCCATTGCTAATCTCTTCTTCCAATGGTTGTCTTGTCTTCAGGAGACCAGACACAGTGAAACAGAAGAATGCCTTCCCACCCAACTTCATCCACTCTCTGGACTCGACACACATGATGCTGACAGCCCTCCACTGCTACAGGTATGTACAGTGCATGTGCCCAAACACATGTATATTTTACCGCACATTAAGTACAGTCCACAGTGCAGACGTACGTTGCAATGTATTACAGCTTTGCCCAGTTTTCCGGACCTTGAATCATGCATTAGTTACATGACATTAAAGGTAGGCTACAATAAGCGATTGTAAGCTAATGCTCATTCTCCTCGCAGTCTGCTAGCTTACCGTTCTGTGTGGGTGCTGAAGACAATCTGGTACTTCTACATAGGAACACAAACAAGGTGGTGCAGACCACACACACACCAATATCCTAGCCTTCGCAATGTGTTTCCAATGTGTGGGGCGTAACTTCTAAGGGAGCACTTATTGCAGTGAAGGGAGAAGTTATTTTGTTTTTGGTTGGAATTTAACATCCATTCTTCTTACAGTTTATGACATTGCCGTTTAAGATATATACAAAGTTTGCAGTACCAGCCATACAACAGAAGAAAACATATTGTCTGCAAAATACCATATACAGTATATTAATTGAAACTGTGTTCTTGGCAATAATGAATAGCCGTTCCAATTACAAATTCTCTTAGTTTACAAAGGGTCCCATAATTCTTAAGATAAAATGGCAGTTACTTTCTACATAATGTATTTCCCTTTGAATATCTCCTTTTTTATTTTATTAGTATTTTTACTTTTTAACAATTTTTCATCTGGTTCATTGTTCCTGCTCTTGTACTTTGAGAAACCGTTGTCACATAAACTTGGTTGACTCTCTGTTTCTATAATTTCTCCTTTTTGTGTCCTCTGCTCTAATCTCTCCTCTCCTTTAGTGCTGGCCTTACATTTGTCTCTGTGCATGATTGCTTCTGGACCCATGCCCTTACAGTGGACACAATGAATACGGTACAAAGTCACAGCATTATCTTTTAGTGATATGATCAAGGTGTAAACAGTCACAGCATAATCTTCTTTCTTACAATATCAGATCATTAACTGCAACTCAGTCCCGTCAATTGCTATTTCCCTCGGCACAAGAAGATGAATCTGTTTTGATATAGCTTAAATCTCAATAGTAAAACAGTGCTGCATTTTAAATCCTAACATCATCGTAGACATCACAAAGCAAACTGTTGCTTTGCCAAGTCAGGAGCATGTTCGTTGTAATTCCAATGGAGGTCATAGCTGGACACAAGTCCTTGCTGCTCTCTAAGTTTACTGGCAGCAGCAGGTAACACCATATGGCCCTACTGTGCTGTATAAACTGTCTGTGCCTCGCTGATGGTTGTATCTTGTCTTCAAGCCCAGATTGAAACGCAATGCTGGGATAATCACCCTCACGCCTTTGTTTTTTATTAATTTTAGCCACAGTGCCAACACAGAGGTCTACAGTACGTGTCAGAGCAGTTAGATAGCCCGTTAAAGTTCAGTCCTTTAACCTTCTCAAATTCAAAGTTTGCTGTTGTGACACTGCCTCCCTTAATTATAATGTTCTATTATTTCCCTCACATTTTAAATATCATAGTTCACACATGAGAATATTTCCAAATACACAGGCCTTTGCGTTAGCAGGCATTAAACTGCCCTCTACAAGCAGCAGAACACATTAGTGTGTATTTGTTAATGTTATGTTCTGTTTTATAAATGTTCCTTATTCCTTGTTCCTAAGTGTCCTCCATGTACAAAAAGGCCGACTGACAGATACACCAACTCTAAAAATAAATTATTCTAGTTACAGTAGCAGTTGTCCATGAAGCTGAGATGTGTGGTTTTTAGACCTACTGTACACTGTAGCCATGTGCACTCCTGGTTCCTTTTTATGCCATATTCTCACTGCCTCAATCCATCAGCTGGTGTAAAGGGTCCTATTAAAGAGTCCAAGCCGTGTTAGCCGCTCAGGATCTGGCCAAGGTTTTAGCCAACATTGACTCAGCATGCCATTTTGTCCCCTTTCCGTCAGGTGTGCCGGGAACAGTTTGTCTCCCTGCACAGTCAGCCCATCCTTCAACACCTGTCTAACTTCTTACTTCGCAAATACTGTACAGAGATGCCGTGAGTACCCGCGCACGCACACACACCTCCATTGGAGCCATGAAAAAATGCTGCCACTGTATCTCAATGTATACACGTCCTGCTGTGATTTGTCCTTAATGTTGCTGTAGTGGGGAGTATTTTCCCTTTAATGTGCTCTTCAGTACTTTGTGTACTGCAGATGTGAACATGTTTAGATGATGATATAGTACATAGACCTGATAGAAACGTGAGTTGAACAAAAGGGTTGATCTTTTCCATCGTATCCACTACTAGCCAGAGGGTTAGAAAGTTGAGCAGTTTTAATGGAGGGAAAAACTTTTCAGTGCACTTGTTTGTGACATTTGGTATGCGATTAATTTCTCTCTCTTGTTTTTGTCTTCAATAGCCTTAGGTAGGGTTGCGTGCTCTGTAGATCCTCTACAGTATCTGTGGAATAATTGGGCATCTTTGTCTCCCCACCTTTATTCCAATGTCAGCACAAATCCCTTCAATACCACTCTAGCCTAGGCTCCACAAACTCATTATCACAATTGACATACAGTAGGAGAAGAGGACATATTTAAAGAGAAATTTTCCCCTTCTTTGAAAATGAACTTGTAGTGTGCGATGGGTAAAAATGAACTCAGGCAATATTTTGCCAGGAATTAAGTACTAAGAGGCTACTGGAGTGTTGCAGTGTAACACGGTAAAAGCCCAATTAACCAACCGCTGAGTGTTTGAAAGAACTAGTATCTGTCGTTGAAAGTGTCGAGGCCTGGATGGGAACTACCAATAATGGAAAAGTTATCACATTCACAACTTATTCAGGACTTGCTTTGAATTGCATTAGGTTTTCTGTATTCATGCCAACAACAACATCCATGCTGAAAGTAGGAACTAAATGTTTTTTAAAGGAAAAAAAAAACGGTTCCATCCTTGTCATAAGCAAACAAGCTGCTGGGCCAACACAATGCACATATTACACATTTGTATCACTAATAATAATTGCTTTCTGCTTCTTGCTACAGTGATGAGGTGAATAAAAAGAGGTACCTGGAGTACAAGAAGCTGCTACTGATGCTGGCCAAGGTTCCCCAGACAGGTCTGTCTGTACCCCAAACACCTCACGTGGCTAGTATGGCATTTGTCTCTGTTGCAATGGTTCTCAAACACTTTGACCCATGGCCAGTAGAGAAGAACTGGTTCATGCCTTGTGGGGACCCCCTTATACAGGCAACCCCTCACAATAATAATGAGAACAGTGTGTGTGTGCGCATGTGTGTATACATACATACATGCGTACACGCGCGCACACACACTCACTCTCTATTCATTCATAGACTATTCAGAGTACCCTGACTTTGGATCCAAGCATGAAAACCTTAGGCAGGATGCCAAGTAATTTACAGCTTATCTGGAGAGTGGCTGTTTCCTTTATGCTTGGCAGGAGAGGAACAATATAATTTCTAAATAATATGCTCTTAACAGTTTTCCTTTGGTTGTTGATTGAATCCTTTGATTTATTTTGGCGTCCTGTCAAATGTTGCCTTGGTGTCATGAAGGTGGCGAGCAAGCATCTGTCATATCTGCCCATCAGGGGGACAAAGGCTTTGCTGTTATGTAAGCAGTCTCTGTGTAGTTACTGGCTGCCTGAACCCACCAGCTGGGATGCATAAATTGATTACTGTTAATTGTGTCCCTCCTCTCGATAATCAGCTTATAGGACTGAGACCAGACAGGTGTGGTCCTCTGGGGCTGCCGTGTGTGTGTGTGTGTGTGTGTGTGTGTGTGCGTGTGCGTGTGTGTGTGTGAAGGACCTACTAGACACTTGCCAAGTACCACCCTCACTGCAATTGTATTGTTCTGGTATATTTAGTCAATTATTTCTTAGAGACAACATAGCATGTCTCTGTCATTGTATGTTTCATTTACAAAAGACCACATTTATATTTGAGAGCATAGATTTTGCAGCAAATGTTCATACAGTATGTCATGTCTATTCCTTCCACGTCATGCATTCATTACAGCTAGTTATGTTCCGCTATATGTTGACTACCCTATCTTACTGTACTGTATATTGTACTGTATGAGTCTCACCTCCAGTATTGTCACTGTTTTGCTTTCACTGCACACAGATGGTAGCGTTACCTTACTCACCAGACGAAGCCGCTCTCTCCACAGAACCTTGACCTTCTCCTTGTCTCCTGACTGTCTCAGGTGATTTTGATCTCCAGCAGGTGAAGGAATCCACCTATTTCTTCAGCTGAAGAGCCTGGGGGGCGTGTCAGCGGAGGTGAGGTGACTGGAATTGACAGCGGGGCAATGGGGAGGCTGCTGGGGGCAGGGGTCTCAACTTGCCCCGCCTCCCTCAGACCACCAGCACGTCGATCCAGAGCCGGCAGGCCCGCCTGCTGGGCTGGCTACAGCGAGGCTTGCCTCGGACTCTCTGGAGCTTCAGGGTGTCGTTGGTAAATAACACCCCCGCCTGAGTTACTGACGGGTGGGAGCTCCAGAGGGAAGACTATTGAAGCCCCGGCAGATGGGAGGAACGTAGCCTTCTAACGGACGCAAACATCCTGAGATGTGTGTGTGTGTGTGTGTGTTCGTGCGTGCGGGTGTGTGGGTGCGAGATATAAAGTTTAGATGTATTGTTTTATGAATATGTTGATGAGCCATATTGTTTATGTTAATGGAACGTCAGTCTCAACTGTTGGGTAGCGCCGCCACATGCCCAGTGTGCTTCTCAGTGCTTTCTGTGCAGAGTGGAGGAATGGGGGCTGCATGTGAGCTCTCCACGGGGCTCAGTAATGCATCAGCTAACACCCCAGTCATCATTGATCCAATCAAACGGATGGGGGCACACGCACGCACACACACACACACACACTTGGACATGATGTTTCAACTTTTTTTGAAATATCCAATTGCCCCAGAAGACCCAACAAGAGAGACATTTGCAAAGATATTTTCCCTTTTTAAATGGACAAGAGGTCAACAGAGAAAAGGTCCCTCTGATGCGACATAAGAGGGGTCTCTCAAGGTTGTGACAGAACTGTTAAATGGCATTATGATTATGGTGTTCCCAAATGCTCACTCTTTTTGAAGGAAGTTCTTACTTACTTTAAAAGGTTGATTATTGTTGAAAAATAAATGTCTGTTTGTGACTTGGATAGAATTTTATTTTATCATATTTGCTTTTGTATATCACAATATGAAGTGCCAAAGCTATATCAGTTTAGATCCAGGGTTCCTACAGAGTATGAAAAAGTATGGAATTTGTGAGGGGAAAACAAGAGTATGCAAATAAAAATGTCAAATCAACCATATTTGCAGGTAGGCAGTCAGCACAGCCACAATGTGCATATCTGTGACATAAGCTGTTAATAAATGTATGAAAATGAAAACATGTTTCGTTTACAGGAATAGGTGCTACATGTACATTTAAAAAGGTTACTTCCCAAACGTGATAAATGAGAAGCTGTTATGACAAATTACACTATACAGTATATTGAATTGTCACATGTTCCTGAATTGAGTTTTTTCACCATGAACTTCCATCCTAACTTTTTTTTGCATACGTATCCACCGAAATGCAGGAAATTATTTAACACTCAAAATATTCTGGGGGAGGACCCCCACATAATTTTCCACCTGATCATAAAATGAAACCTATGCCCATGTGTCTATGTAATCTGAGCTCCTCTGTATTTATTTACAAGCTGCCTGGTGCCACGTTGGCACGTGTTTGTGGCACACAAAGCATTTGCTGCTTAGTTTGACATCTACTGGTAGAAATTGATAGAAATCCATTATAATAAAGGCAATGATAGCAATGTCCCAGAAAACTGAGGTATGAAGCGAACCGTGGAACAAACATTTTGAGAATTTGGAAAAATGTTACACCCACTTCAAACTTTAATGTGGACATCAGCGACCACATTAGTTTACAAGAAAAGGAAATGTAGCAATATGGTTAAATTGTGTGTACAATGTTGGGTGTATATTGATTTTTAAAATATACATGTACTGCAAAGTATGAAATTTGCAAATGCAAAATGTGTAGGAGCCCTGCAGATCATATTTTCCAGATTACAGCATGGCAGAACATCTTATCAGTATATGGCATAAGTGGTGATGTGCAGGTTGAGACAAAATATTTTAAAGCTGTTCAATGGCTAATGTAGGCTGAGCTACACAACTGGTTGCTGGTATTCAGAGAGATATAAAGATAATTTTAGTTCTAACGTAGTTAGAACGTAGTTCTAACATTGACATTTATTTTCTGCTTTTCCGTCCACAGTTTTCTTGAGACAAGTGAGTATTTTAAATCAATTCATATATATGATTTAAACCTCTGTAGTTTAAACCAGTAGTCCCTACTGGAACGGTTCAAGGACCAATCCCTTCCTTGTGAAGCACTCTTACATTTAACACATCTCGACTGTCACATCTGAAGCGCTGCTGCAGACCACTGCACTGTGCCATCTGAGGCCAAGTTATCATGCCTTGAATGATATTGTAGGAGGATTGTGAAGTCATAATGTCTATAATATCAAGCCATGGTCAGCCTAGATACATATTCATGTCTGTTGCTATTGGTGTGTGCGTGCGCGTGTTCGCGCTTGTTGCCGTGAGTAAACGGAGGTTGACTTTGGCCATGGGAGTAAACAGGATATTGAAGATGTCCTTACAGTCAATTGCTGTTTCTGGGAGGCTAGATAGGCCTGTCTCGATTTCTCTGGGGTGATTCCAAGGATGTCTTCTGCTAGAAAGCAACTCTGTGCCGATGTGACCTGCAGTAATAGATCTGAGTTTATCTCTGGCGATAGTTTCCATTATAAACCCTCACTAGGTGTGTATTCCAATGCATTTATAATAATCATATTTTTCTCAGAATAGCCTTAGAAAGGTGATCTACATGATGCAAAACTTCTTGTTTACGTGTAATTGATGGTGCATGGATGAAATCGTTATTGCTCTGCATTTGGCCTGTTTCTGTTGAGCTGACAGCAATACAAAGATTACTACAGAATATTACTACTGAAAGAGTAGTTTGTTTGTTGTGAAACCTGGGTTAAATATTAACATCTGTGGCATTATTTGCATGAAAATACCATGCTGTTGCATTATCTTCAGCTGACTAGATGTTCTATGTGTTTACAGCACATGGTGCACCTGTCCTGTGCCATGTCAGAGGGCTACCAGACCATGGGCTTTTAGCAAGCTCTCTCGTCAAGCTATAGGACACAAAGTGCACAGTATAGAAGTGTTAATCCCTATCTGCCAGGCCGATGCTGTTAGGCATGCTCTTAGATAGCTGGGTCTCGCTTCTAGGAGCACTTTGAGCCCCCTGCCTATCTTCCATTCTGTGACATGATGAGTGGCCGCTACTTACCGGCTACAACGGCGTATAATAGCATACAGACCAGCAGCAGATGAGCACAGAGGAGGCTGCTGGTTCTCGATCAGGTGACTGGTTAATGGGAAAGCCAGAGTACTGAAGGACAACAGGTATGACGCAACTACATGAACTGGCTTGAGAAATCAATGTTCCATAGCTTCTGTTTCATTGAGAGCATATGGCCAAGAAATCAATGGAGTCAATAACAGCTCGAGGTCATGGGTGCATGGTGGTGTCAAGACACATTGTGATTAATAGAAGGACCAATAAAGCCATACTGCTTTTTTAAGTGCCTTTTAAGAATATAGCTATTGTAATTATCTAAATATTCAATAACAAAAAAAGATACACATTTATTGAAATACAGTTTATTTTCCATTTTACATTAATTTAAATTAGTTATAAATCACAATGAAGTTTGCATTGGAGGAGCTTGCATTTTTACAGCCACACAGTGGATATGACGTCATGTATGTGAAGACTATATGCTAGGCACTAGATATGTACAGTACATGTTATGGAATATGACTATAGTGCAGTGTGAAAATATGGATATATTGTGCAATAAAATATCAGGATATACTGTACATCAACCATTTTAGGTTACTTGTACTGTCGGTCATTGCCTCTTATTGTTGATAAGGTATACAGTATTGATTTATGGGTAATCCTGCTTTCTGTGTGGAAAGTAGTTCAGTTATTTATCTACTCTCACTGTTAAAAACATTCAAAGAGTTTATATTTGGTAAACAATCATATCAAATGACTTGCAAGACATTGGCTGGGTATAGTTGAAGGTTACAGTAGTGTAGATGTCTTCTGTATTGCCTGGGACGCATCTATTTAGCAGCACAAAACTAAAACTGCAGCCTAATATCATGACAAAGGCGAGGATTGAGGATTGGGATGTGACAAATATGGAATGTTTTCAGCTGCTAATCGGTCTGTTGACTGAAAAAGTATAGGGTCTTCTTTATTTAAAACTGCCAACAGCACCTTGCTCAGCCACTCATATCACTTTGCATTGTGCTGAGTTCTTCATTTAATTCAGCATTTTACAAAAACACATCAAACGGGTTGGTACAGTCTATGTTCGGTTTGTGTGTGGGCGACATTTAAAACAAAATGTTTTAGAGAGTTGTAGAGATGGTGAATTAATGCAATGCATTTCCACAACTTTCAAGTGAGCTGATGGGATAGAACATGCAAAAAACCCTGGTGCTTGATAGGCTGGAGCACGATACAAACATCAACCGCACATCATCTTAAAGCCAATGACAAGGTTATTTACAAAAGAGTGCATCCTTGTAAATACCTGTTGAAATTCTTATTGATTCCTATGTTTTGTTCTATTATGGTTGCAAGCATCTATTCTGCTTTAATAAAATGTTATAGTGAATTATGAGAAATTACCTTTGCTGCAAAGATGAAAATATTTTCTGGTTAGCTAGGCTTAACAAAGTATTACAGTATTAGTTGATCTGTAGTATGCTATACTTAAAATACACTTAAATCAGAGAAAATGACCCATGGCAAGACTTAACGTCTATGGATTTGCCAAATTTCAATTTACAGTTAAGTATTTTTCAATGTTATTTCAAAAGTAAAATCTGATTAAGAATAGTTTGCACCTACATAAATAAAGTTCAACCTCATTTAAAAAAGTGCTTACTCTTCAGCACGTTATTGCTTTTTTGTTTTTATTCTATTTTTATAATTTAACTAGCCTATAATTTAGAAAATAAATTCAACATTATATATGGAATTAGGAAGACTGTTTACTAATGCCTAGTGACTAGACAGAATATAGTGTTTTACTGTTATCAGTGGCACTGAATGGAAACAATGCACTATTTCATGTGTTGCTGTTTCAACAGATACGTACCCTGTGACACAATGTTTATGAAGTGTAATTTCAGTCGACTTTCAAGCTCCTCCACAGATTTCACACGTTTCCAGACAGTTGTTTTGCGTGTTTTAGTAGCGTAGCTTTGTGTAGCATTACATCTACTTGCCCAGCTGTGATTCAACACATCACTCTATATACAGTATGTTTGCTGTCACCTTTTATGCTGTTTCCCACCATAACAGAAATGACATAAAGCTGACATAAAGCTTGTAATATCTCTGGGAATAATGGTTGCTGTTTTATGTATTTCAGTATAATGTATTAGGCAATGGCACATTTTTTGCTTCCTGTAAGAGCTTCGACTTTGTCAAGTTCAAAATCCTAATGGTGGACACCATTAAAAATGTAAGTGGAACTAAGGTATGCTTAAATAAAAAGGAGGATAATAACAGTTTCAAACAGACATATTTCATCCTCTCATTTCCCAGTAATAGTTAATCTATTAGTGTTATGGAGTGAAAAGGATGAGGCAGGAGGAAGGATCCCATCCTAATGCTTTTGAAGAACACATCGCTGGCATCAGATGAACTCTCACCGAGTCATCAGGTGCACCCGAGACTAGCTCCAATGTGCATTCTGCAAGATATCGGCAATGTCCTTGGCTGCTGATCAAAACTAAACTAAGAGACTGCAGATGCAGTGCAGGCATATCATTACATTGTTTCATTCCCAGCATAATAGAATATTGGCTGAGCTGTATTGCTACATTCATAATAGATTTGTGGTCAGAACAAAAATGGAATTTGTTGACTTCATGTGACTTTACTTTTTATTAGTATAAAAGTATTTGTATTTAATTGGCAGTGAAGCTGAAACCCTAACTATGGATGGATATGCTTTATGATCTAACAGTAACTACGGTAAAAAAAAAAAAATCCACTGTAACCTCTTTGCTAATAATTTCTCTAAACTGGAATGGTAGCCAATTTCTTTGGATTTGAATGGTTGAATGTGATTAACATTATAAATTCACCTGCATTAAAACATAAAGTAATATCAACTGTAGTTGGCTATATATTTACCAGATTGTCACATTTATCTCACAACTCTTAACTAGGCAAGCAGACAACATAAATTGGGAATAGATAAGCTAAAACAAGCTAAAACAATTCACCAAGTGTAATGTGTTGTCTGAGAAGATCATTGGACTAAGGTAGGATTTAGCCTGCAGATCATGTTTTGACAAATATTGTTCATATAAAGACGCAAAAGGAGCTGACTAAGGCTTGGATGCTAGAAACAAGGCAGTAAACAATGTTATATTGCCTCTATTTACTAATATGTTTATATATTCTCCCACATACACTGACTTTGGCATACAAAATTCCAAGGGATGATTAAGAGACCAATGTGGAAAAATCACATACACCATCCCATTTTAGCACTGACTTATAAAACAATAGGTCAGAAAACACAATGAAGGTGTCATGTTTCTCTGAATAGGTCATTGTATAATGTTAAGTGCCAACTTCATCATTGTCATCTGAAGCAGGTCCCTGATTTTCTTTTCCTTCCAGGCTCATATGCCCACGCCATGTTTGCATCATTTGTAGTAATTTATGAAATAATAATAATAATAATAATAATAATAATAATATTAATAAGTGAAACACATATGCTCATATACTGCTGTTGATAGTGCTATTCAGAAGGAAGTAACAAGGCCGTTGCTATGTTACCATCAAGGTATTGTTCTGCATATCCATCTCACAGCATTCATACATTCAAAGTCTACCATACAAGCTATATGAGGGGGAAAACAAACATCCTCCCCAGGTTCCTGCAGCCAGAGAGATTCCCTTTACTTCCCCGTCCCCAGAAGAGATCAATTAGGGTCACAAGTTTGAGGATAACCTGGATCTGATTTTGATGTGGTCTGGATCAGGGAGGCTTGCTACGGAGTCCTTCTTGGGTCGTCCTGAGTCTGCCATGGCCCCGACTCCAATCCCTGCACCGGGGCCCAAGCCCTGCACACAACTTGGCAGAACTGCTACAGGAAAGCCCCCCACAGACATCTGATGGGGCAGCACCACCCTTTGTGGGATAGCTGGCCTGATGCCAGTTGTTCCTGTTGGGGTGTGAGGGGGTCCAATGGAGGTGGAGGAGACCCGGGTGGACTGTGGAGGACTAGCTGCTACTGGCTGCACCCCCTCTTGTGGAAGGGAGGGCTGGGAGGCTGACAAGGCCCTGGCATCCTGGCCCAGAAAGCTCATTTGCAGGGAATGGGTGCTCTTATGTGTGTTGTGCCAGTGTGCGGGGCTGGACATGTGCTGCTGGGCCAGAGAGAGCTGGGAGCCCGACGTGGGCGCAGCCAGACCACCGCATCCGTACTGGAAGGCTCGTCCTCCAGCTACCAGGGGGCTGTGGACGGGGCCGCCGGAGACCACGGGGGAAAAGACGCCTGCGGCGTGAAGCTGAAGCGGGGAAGTGGACACCGGGCTGGGCACCACCTGGAATCTCCTCACCATCCTGGGGGACTGGAGGTTCCCGGCCCCCACCATGGGGGGGCAGAAGCTCATGGCTACTGCCTGCTGGAGGGTGGCGATGGCTGAATTCTGGGGGGAAGACCCGGGGGGTGCAAACATGCTCCCGTGTAGCGGAGGGGTCATGGAGACAGACATGGACATGGCCCGCGATCGCGGAACGTCCACCTGTTGAACCATCTCCCGGTCGTACTTGACGATCTCTTGAATCATCTCGTTCTCCCGGTTGTTGAAGACACCCGAGTTGAGGTCATGCTGAACTTTGTGCATTAGGATTGAGTTCTTCTTGCCTGGGTAAAGGAGATGGTTTGGAGTAAAACATGATTCTACACGTTTTTAGCAGATGTGATAAAGGTTGCAGCAAATGCTTCTGAGGCATAAATAATATCCTGTTCAATACCAACATAATCAACTTACTCAAACATTATGTCTATTTAAGAATGCTGCATCATATTCCCTCTAATGCATTGTCTTGTTAAAGTAGCATTAATAATTACTTCCGTAAATAAATTATATGTACCATTTATTTTAATGTAATATTAATGATATAATGTGATAATACATCACACATACAAGAGTTTTCTCCAAACATGGGGGAAAATAACCAAAGAACTAGTTCTGCAGAGTAAACAAATTTGATTCTGATTGATGCTTTCTTAAAGGGTTCACCCACCCAGGTATAGTTACAGAGATCACATAGCACCTCAGCCGTATCTACTGTACATAGCTTACAACTCATGATTTGTCTTTTCAGCACTATGGGGGTAGATTTCTATCAATATTATTCAAGCGCAAAATTATAATCCACACGTATTTTTACCATCCACAAGCA
>JAODLL010040056.1:0-17564 GCA_026546735.1 Forbesichthys agassizii
ACACTTTTCTCACGTGCCTATGACTGAGAATTTTTACTTGGCCACACTGTTTAGCCTTATAACCTCCTATGTTTTTAATGTTTAAGAAAATGTAATAGCATGTCTCATTATCTATAAGCCCATGTGGTTTATTACATCTCAGCCACTGTAGCCTATTAATTTACCTCGCTGTGTTTATTATAGACCCCAGTGCATTCCCCAGCAATGTAGACAAAAAGTATGCCTGAAAGTATTTTTAGATCGTAGTCCAACTACGTTAGATCACTGTGTATTTTGGCGTGTTTAATGCAGTAACCAACCAACCAACAGCTGTCTGTGGTTGAGAATATCAAGGACCTAGGGAAATGTGAAATGTATTGTATTCCTAACGTGGTTTCTGATCTCTTCCACACGCCCACTAATATTGTACACAGTAGGCCTAGCCTCCTCTTCAGATAGGCCTTGCCACTGCCAGTTATGTGTTAAGCATTTTGTCCACTTGCGCCAGTAGCCTTGAAAGAGTAGATTACCGTACACACAGGCAGTACTGTACTGCAGACTACGTAAGCGTTTTCAAAACTCGCCGTTAAAGCATTAAAACACGACGGTACCCTTTTATGCTGATGAGAAGGAAAACTGCTTTTAAATCGGACGTTTACATGTAGTTTAGCAGTAATAAGTAATTCGGCATGTCTTCAATTCAGGTGATTGCTGTCATGAAAGGCTTTAGGCTGGCTGGTTGTTGCTATTACCTTTTATTAAGCATGCTTAATTACATGGCTATTGAGTAAGTTACCTGTTGGTGTGGGTGGGCAATAGTATTGGTTGCTAAAGATGAAGGGTCACTGCCAGAGTCTTCGTCAGAGCACATCGAGGCTGAGGTTCCATGCCCCAGCCACTCCATCGTTGCTTAACGGCTAACTCCACTCCAACTAGCCAGCTCTGCTAGCTAGCTGTTAAATACTAAAAGCGATCCACTCCGAGAATAGCAGAACCTTTGCTCGATTTAGCCCGAGAGCAAAACAACGTCAGCCAAGGAAGCCAACACGAAAGAGCGAGAGTTTTCTAATGTCAGAAGAACAGCACAGAACTCAACGCTCTACTCAGCCTCTACAGTGAAGTTAGTGCGTTAAAGACAGATAACAAACAACCACGTGGTAAGAAGTGTAACCACGTGACTCAAATACAGCGCATTTATAAATAATTATGTTATACACAATGTGTTTTTATTTTTATGGATGCACGTGATGAATATGTTTATATTAAATAAAAATAGCAAATACGCAATCGTGCATTCCGATGACCTCTCGCTATATCACGTATAGTGAGTGTATGGTTCTGTCTATGATCTATTCTACAGTATATAAGTGGGGTTCCCAACATGCTGGGGTCCAAGCCCCCCTCTGGAGGACACTAGAGTTCACAATTTGCTTTGAGGTCAAATGCATTACAATATTTGACTATCATTTAATTGTAAAGTATACATTTTCAAATGTTTTTAAAAATCATATGCAATGCCAAGGCTAATCTAACAATAATAACCTATTAATGGCAGATAATTTAAGCAGTAGGTTATACTTCTTCAAATAAATGTGCAGGTAAATTGCTAATTTGCCCGCAATCAGTGTGGTGGAGAAAATATTTAACTTTTCAAATGCTTTTACAAATAAAAAACAGAAAAGTGTGGCATGCAAAAGTATTCAGCCCACTTTACTCTGATACCCCTAAATAAAATCAGTTGCAACAAATTGCCTGCAGACGTCACCCAATTAGTAAATAGAGTTCACCTGTGTGTAATCTAATCTCAATATAAATACATCTGTTCTGTGACAACCTCAATTGTTTGTTAGAGACCATAAATGAACAACAGCATCATGAAACCCAAGGAACACACCAGACAAGTCAGGGGAAAAGTTGTGGTGCTTAAAGCAGTGTTAGGTTATAAAAATGATCCCAAGCTTTGAACATCTCACGGAGCACTGTTCAATCCATCATCCGGATATGAAAGGGCACAACTGCAAACCTACCAAAGGATGACAGGCCAGGCAAGGAGAGCATTGATCAGAGGATAAGCCATGAAGCCCATGGTAACTGGGGGAGCTGCAAAGATCTACAGTAAAGGTGGAAAAATCTGTCCACAGTACAACTATTAGTCGTGCACGCCACAAATCAGGCATTTGTGGAAGAGTCCCATTTGCAGTTTGCCACAAGCCATATGGGACACAGCATACATGTGGAGGAAGGTGGTCTGGTCAGTTGAGACCAAAATGTAAACTTTTGGCCTAAATGCAAAACTGTGTGTGGTGGAAAGTTGGCACTCTTAGAGGAAAACCTGTTAAGGCAGAGGTTCACCTTCTAGCAGGCCAACAACCCTACATGCAGCCAGAGGTACCGAGGAATGGTTTAGCTCAAAGCATATTAATGTTTTGAATGGCCCAGTCATCAAAGTCCAGACCTAAATCCAATTGAGAGTCTCTGGCAAGACTTGAACATTACTGTTCAGACGCTCTCCATCCAATCTAACTGAACTTGAGCTATTTTGCAAAGAACAATGGGCAAAATATCAAATCACTAGATATGCAAAGCTGGTAGACATACCCCAAGAGACTTGCCGCTGTAATTGCAGCGGAAGATGATACACATACAAAGTATTGACTCCGGGGATGCTGAATACTTTTGCACGCCACTTTTTTAACTTGTTTTAACCACAGTTTTTTAACTTGTAAAAAAAAGGTTGAAAACCATGTGACAAACGTGACAAAATATGGAAAAGTAAAAAGGGGTTCTGCCGCAATAGAAAATAACATTGCCCGTGTTCATATAATAAATCCAAAGTTGCCGTCTGTCGCGAACATTAGTGCACGCCCAGGATATGCTCGATGATACATATTGCCTACATTTTTTTTTCATTTGGCTTTCCACGCTTTATTTAGAAAAATATCCATTTAATTTTACTAGCAGAACACAACTAACCTGACATGCCAGATGCATTGTTGTCACAACTCCGGCGAAATTAACCTGAAGCTCGCGAGAACATCGTGATCTCGCTAGAAAACTACTGGTAAGCGAAGCACGCTGAAGTGACCAATAGGAACAGTCTCGTGAACGCATCAGACACTGTCTGCGCATGTGCTACATGTCCGCGGTGCAGTGAATCGGGTGCCAACTGCTAACAACCGAAAGCGTAAGTTAGTTTTCGTTTTAGTCTATGATCGTAATTATACAGCAGTTATTATAACCTATTAATAGTTACTTGAGTCCAGTCAATTTCGACTCTTCATTGTGCGATGTCCTACGGTAGTATTATATTTGAAGTAGCCTAATAGAACGAAGCACACGTTTGAATAGGGTGGAAAATACCGTACTTATGACAAACTGCCACTGTGAAAAATTACACACCTTAAATACAGACATAGATTATACAAATTATAACTATGTCTCTTCTTCGTTTGGATCACAGTATTGTTAGGATAATGTATATTTCTTCCCAATATAATTATGTGCTTTGTCCAAATCAGCCACACTGTCAATACGTACCTGTGTTATGTGCCCAGGTTTGCCGCCAGCAATTTCGGGGCCCCATGACAAAAAAAATAAAATTGGGCCCCCTCTGCGCAGCTGTTGTCACCACATCTCTAGTACCTAACTGTCCGATCAAAAGCTTTACATAACCATAATTAAAGGTTTGCAACTGTCTTGCTTCTTGTGGTTTAGTATTTTTTACTAGCACAATATTTACTGCTGGTGATTTGTATATGGAAGTCTGCATACAGTATACAGTTAACCATTTGATGCAAGATTTAAATCCACCATAAAATAATTCCTTAATGTTTTACAGTCTCACTGTATTTTCTTGTAAAATGAAGATATATGACAGATTTTTGTGTGTGCGCAAGCTTCTCAAATATTTGCCCATCATGATGGGAATAATAGTCTGTATCTATAGAGGTCATTCAAAGGCCACAATTCAATCTAAATGAACTGTCCAGCATCCAGTACAGAAAGTAGGTTCACTGGGACAAGGAGGGGAAAAGTTATGGGGAAACCGGGGTGCGGCCGACTCATGTTAACTCTGCTAAAAGGGGCAGGGACAATGATTTAATATGAATATCTTGCTAAACGTTTCCCTGCATTGATTGCATGTTGAAATGTAGGCTAACACTAGTCTGTAGCTATCTTATTTCACTATGGACATTAAGCCAACAGGTTATACCAGTGTTAACCTGTGAGTGATACCACACTCAGACGACAGGCTACCCACCTTTCTTGCTGGAAAAACAAGGTTACAGATTGACACCCATTAATTTCTTTCCCCTCTCTTTTCTCTTTTTACTTTTCTGAAAACCAGATTTTGGTTTATTAGGCAACATTGTGATCACTCTATCTGGTGCATCTACTGACTGCAATTAAACAAAGTCACTCATAAGTGCCCTAAGGCAGGACCAAACCATTTCATGCAGATACAGGGGGGTGGTCAGTCAATATGGATGTTTACTTTTTTGTCAATGAGGATATTTAACTTGTATTGCCAATAACAAAGTAATCATTAATTGTGGTATTTTATACGCGCGCGCGCGCGCGCGCACACACACACACACACACACACACACACACACTCTCTCTCTCTCAATAATGATGGTTTATATAATCTAATTTTATTTATTTTTTTATCTATTTTTTCAGGGCCCCTATCAGTCAGGGGCCCTTGGAATTGTCCTAACTTTCCCCCCTGTACGGCACCCCCGTACAGTATGTGCCTATGGGATCATTGCAAGTACGGTAATGTTTACAATATAGGCGCACTCTAAAAAATTGAGAGGCTCACTTGACCATGCAAATTAAAACAACGGCTGGCATGACCGCTGTTGCTGTTATGCAGTCAGTGTAGGTATTATGGGGGGGAAACCTTTATGTTTCTAGCATTTACCGTTCTAAAGATATTATACAAAATATAAACCTAGGCATGTTGTAGACTTTAGGCTATTGACAATATGTTGGCAATCGCCTAAACAGTAATGTAGCTGTCATGTATGTGTTGTGGAACTAGCAACTATTGCAATCTCAGATATATCCATAGCCTAATACTTTTTAAATACTTTAGTACATACTACGTCTAATGAACACATTAACTATTCCTACATTTACGTATAGATAGAAGTTGTCCAAGGGAAGCACTTACCAATGTCTTTGTCAAGAGGTGCGTTCAGTAGTATTTGCTTTAGTTGCGTTCAATGACCTTTTAGAACCAAACGCGTTTTCTAGAAAATGTTTGCTACCTTTTCACTTAAATTACATTTGCTGCGTTTCTTGGCCGAGAATTATTTATCATAAACATGTGGGCAGCCTTATGGAAACTTTAAATATATTACCTCATCCTAAAAGTTACCTGTTGTTTTTCAGAGATTCAAAGGTGGCATTCTGTGGGGGCACACATAACTTAGCTCACAATCTCTCACCCCACTGGGATATTGCGTTGCCTCAAGTGACTACTATCAAGCTGAGGTATGGACAATTAAATAAACTGCATTCTTACTGCAATTGCTATTTGTCCTATATGTGTTCTCATTTCGTTTTGAAGAGTAATTGAGTTTAAACTAATTCAAATAATGTGGCGTGTCAATGTGATATTTCCATGTGCCATAATTTACTGTGAAATAAAGGTCAATAGTTATTGTTGTTTGGCACTGCGTTCTGTGACATGCTCTGAAAATGTCTCATGTTGTATTGAGAGTACTGAATAACTTTTTGTAAATCTTGACCCCACTAGGGTCAAATCTAAGCAGAAGTTGTTGTTGTAGTGGTAATAGTAAGCGACGCTGGAGAAACATAATTGCTGTTTGAACTCTATCAAAACAAAAACACCACTCCCTTCAGTGTGTTGCCTGGTGCGGTCTGCACCACTTTGTTTGTGTTCCCATGTACAGAGCCAGGGACGTGTAGAAATACCAGAATGTTTTTCAGTGTGGACAGCTGGCAAACTGAGGAGATATCAGCTTAATATGTGTATTAGCATTAAATCACCTTTTCCATGTGTAAATTATAGTATAATTCTGCAATTACAGTATCTCACAAAAGTGAGTACACTGAGTGTACTTCATTGTTGTCACATGAAAAGATATGCTCACATATTTGCAAATATGTGCGGGGTGTACTCACTTTTGTGAGATACTGTATATACTATATTATCACATTATTATCTATGTAGCGTGAAGTTTTAACGTATCACCATCATGATATCTCACCAATAAAAGGGACAATGTTTTAGAAGAAGATGCACAGCAATATCATAATATATTGACATACTATGAATGTGAATCCAAGTCAGAAGATTGGTCAATATTCACTCAGATTATAATCGGTGTAGTACGCATTGTCTGCCGCTAGATGTCAGTAGATAGTTGGCACTGGAGTGTATATAGCATAGAACTGATGGACCTCCTGCCCCCTCCACCACCTGAAAAAGGAGCGGTTGCCAAGATTTTTGGGAATGCCAAACCCCAGCCAGCCCCGAGGAGAGAGAGAAACAGTCCAGACTTTAGACCAAAGAAAACATCCTCAGCCTTAGCCTCACATAAAGTCTCAGAGCCAGATGGCATCTGGCCACTAGTCAGACTGCTTTTCCCACAGGTTTTCTGCTCTTGCTCCAAAATATCAGAATTTGATTAATCATCGGTCAGTTTAGAACAGTCTTTCCATAGTTTTATGAGGTTATCTCAAACCAATTTGTGTTTTTTGTATTTTGTTTTATTGGATGTTACGCCACGGGAGAAATTGAGACCACTGCACATTCTTTAAAATGTTATAGTGAAACATACTGTTAATGTAAATAAAATACAAATACATCTTATCTGGTTCTGTAAAAGGTACAGTCAGCCATTGCAAGGTAAATGTAAGCTAATACACGTTTTGTCAAATTCAGCATTTCGCATTTTGCTATTTTATCGTTGCCTGTGTGTGTTGAACAAATAGTCTTGATACTTGTACACAACCTGGGCTCCGTAAATGGGAACATAAACAAATTGGTGAGCACCGCTCGTATCAACAAAGCCGTAGCGCTACGCTTTGCTTCACAATGCATTTTGACGTGTGATTTGCCGCCCGCGTAGGAGCGATACTGTTTTGATTTGACCTCAACGTTAGCAAGAATGACTGACCAAAACTTTTTAAATTAGTTAATTATTTCCTATGTAAATAGTAAATCCAGTATTCTCTCCCTTCTACAAGGTGTCCCCGTTGCAGCCAGACAAGACCGTCTGCAGCCTGCCTACCACCCTGTGGTGAATGGATGCAGCTTGCTCTAATCCAGAGGGTTGGTAGCACCACATCTTTAGCTTGTGTTGTTCTCTGTACAACACAAGCTAAACACACACTGTTCTCTGTACTGTAGGTGGAGTGTACAGTTCAGTACTACACACTGTTCTCTGTACTGTAGGTGGACAGTACCGTACTACACACGTTTCTCTGTACTGTAGGTGGAGTGTACAGTTCAGTAGTACAAACTGTTCCAGGGTCTGCTGATATTTTCCTAGCTGGTAAGGCGGTTCCTCCTGCGCCGCCGTATGCGGTGTACGTGTGTAGGTCTCTCTTGCCGTAAAGGTTCCGTTTCTGATTGGTTCATGTCCATGGTGCTTCAGTATGGCTCCGTCAAGTCGTAGCCCATAATGCATTGTACGTCTCCACTCCACCTAGACCTCCAGTGTAATTCATTAAGGTGTGTGTGCACACATGGCTGGGCTGCGAGGAGATTATAATAAGAAGTAGAGCGGTCTGAGGAACACTCGACACAGAACTTATTCAACATTTACGTTTTGTTACCATGGGTGGTTTCATCACCGTGCCCTAGCAACAAACAAGTTGAATCTGAGCAACAGCAATGATGTTGAACCTTTCCACCTTGGGCTATTTTTGTGACACCTAGTCAGTAAGTGGTAAGGGATCACTTCCAAACCAAACAGGGCAGCGTGTACTATACTAAAAACGGTGCCTGTACTGTCATTGTTGTACTTGTTATTACACACCTCTGGTGGACCAACCACTGCCCTTTGACATTCATACTATGCTGCTGATCTGAATCTTACCATGGATCTGCGCCAGATGTGCAGAGAGAGAGAGAGAGGTGTGCTTTACTTTTTCCTGGGGAAATCCGAGACAAAACAGAAAGGCCTAGCTAAGGGAGCTAGCGAGGGGAGGGGGGAGGGGGGAGGGGGGGTGGGGGGTATGGTTGAGCCCACACAACATGCCCAAGAGAGAGGAGCGTTGGGGAATGCTCAGAGAAGAGCACACAAACACACATGCACGCGCATGCACACACCTTCCCTTGTATCTAGGCCCCTCTACCGAGCATGGCCTTCTAAAAAAATGTGCCCTGGCAATCGTCCCCAGAGTATTTTGGCTGCCGATCGGATCGGAATGCAAAGCGAATGCCTAGTTCCTCCACAAGCGTCCCAGCAGCCTCAGCTGTTCATATGTTGTTACGGCTTCTCAGCCCGGCCCGTAAATGTAACTATTTCACACATGTCGCATCTAAACATGTTTAGAGACGGTTGAGCAACAAGGCAGGTCGTCGACATTTCTGAAAGAAATCTTAAGAAAATATGTAAACTGGAGATGAATTTCACCTGGGAAGCCATTATTCAACCGTGTAGCCTCCTTGCCTCAATATTCCCCAGAGGTCCTTATGCTGATTTTCACCATCAAAATGACACCAGAAACCTGTAACACCAGAAACTCAAAATGTGTATTCATGCGCCACTGACTTCCATTGTTATCAAGAGTGTACTTAAAGCGTTATCGGCAACACTCACGGAGGTCTCTACTTGTATGTACAGTGCTGTAATCTGCAGTTACTAAGGTTTGTTATATCATTTAATTCAATGTGAAATTATTCAAATTGCAATTTTAAACAAAAAATATATTTAGTCTTAATGGGGTGTTAATGGAGTAACTTGATCCCATTGTGGTCCACCAATGACAGATTACTTGTGGTGAAGAACATCAGCGTGAGAATTTATTGAGCTAAGAAGAATACATTTTCTTTCAGGAGAATGTATTGATAGTCTTGAGGTACGGAAGGTTTAACAAAACCTCAATTTGCCTTTAACCTCTCAATCCAGACACAATGCAAATTATTACTTAGTAGTATATTATGAAGTACTAATGTACTTGACACTCTTTCAACATTATGAATTTAAATTAATTCCAGTCTTTCTGGCTGGACGACGAGGGGATGGAAAGACTCGAGCATATAGGGAACAATAGACTGGTGGGCTTTCTCCACTGATAGCTTGATGGGATCAAAGGTCACGGTGTAACCCCACCTGTGTGTGTGTGTGTGTGTGTGTGTGTGACCTCCAGGTGTTGTCCCTGCCACACTGAAGGAACAGCTCATTAACCTTTGGTCCAGGAGAGAACTGGAGATGGTGAGAGAGAGCTGTTTGCACCATGCGTGACAGTTCCACATATGCACAACTCTGCGTGCGTGCGTGTGCGTGCAAAGTGTGTGAGGCATTTAAAAAGTCACAAAAGATGCACGCATCCATGCATGTATGCGTGCCTACCCACCTACCTGCGTGCGTGCGTGCGTGCGTGCGTGTGTGTGTAAATGCTCAGAGGAGGGGATGTGAGGGAACTATGGCATGTGTCTGTCAGGTGTAAGGTGAGCGCTGAATGAAGGCGGAGGGATCCAGTCAATGACATCTGTTTTGCAAATTAGGTCTCAGGGTGCGGAGCGTTCCCCCAGACAAAATCTGGCCCACCCACGGCAACCCCCCCCCCCTCCCCCCCCCCCTACACACACACACACACACACGAGAGACGGCATATTAGGTTCTGCCTGTGCTGGCCCCTTCCCAGAGGAGAAGTGATCCCGCAAGGCTCGTTTCTTGTGCCGGGCTATGTTGAGGCTTTTGCTACACACCTCTGCTAGAAACCTCGGCCCACCCAGCTCCTTGCGCTCTCTCTTTGTCGCCAACGTCCCGCAGCTGAGGCAGGTCGCCTACCGGGGCTTCTCACTGATGGCCCAGCCCCTCGAGGGCCTGCTGACTGTCCTGGAGGGTTGTCACGGCAACAGGAAAGGCAAGGGCCAAACCCTGAGATCTAGAGTCATCACGGAGTTCAAGATATGGATGGAGGATCACCCACAGGTAAAAGATGAAGATTATGATGATGATGATGATGACAATGATGATAATAAATAAACAAATAAATAATTATAATTATTATTATTTATATAGCACGTTATACAATAATTGTATCTGAAAGTGCTTTGCATTTACATGTACAGCATTTAGCAGACTCTTTCATCCAAAGCGCTTCGACAACCCCCACGATCACACAGAGACGGGCTGCCTGGGCCAACTGTCACGTTGACGAGCAGCGCGACACTGCGCCTTGCGCTGAAAAGTTGAGAATATTTCAACTTTTATGCGAAATATACGTGGAATCACTCAGCGCCAGTGAAAAGCGCATGCCAGTACTATAGGGAAACAACGATGCTTCCGGTGTCTGTGTGATCCGCATCTCGGTGTAATCAGGCCCTTACTCTGCCATTGTTGACAAGCCAGTTGTAGCACTGTATGCACATTCATGTGATTGACAGGCATGGTAGATTTAGACAGACCAGGTCAGATTGTACAGAGGATTTGACTTGCCCATAGCTTACAGATGTCTGGCATTTCTATCAAATCCACTGAAAATGTATATATCTCTAAAATCCTATGTTCAGCTCTTTCAGCTTGATACACTTGATACATTCTTTCCTCTATTGACTATTGGCATCTATTGCTCTGTGTTCCAGCTTCTCGCCTAGCAAGATGTCCACGTTATGCTATTATTTTGTGTCGCTAGCAGGCGACCCTGGCCGCTGTTCCACAGGACCAGGTGGGGGCGCTCCAACGGCGGGCTCTGGAGCTGACGGACGACCAGGCCAACGTCATGGACACCCTGCTGGATATCTACCAGCTTCACACACTGGACAGGACAGTCCTTCTGCAGCACGTCATCAAGCTGCAGTCTCTCAGATGCTACAATGAAGTAGGGCGTTTTCTTTTTGTAGTAGCATTAGTGTTTATTATTAGCATTCTTTCACATTAGCATTATTTTAAATGTATTATTTTATATTAGCATTCATTAGCATTATTTTAAATGTATTATTTTATATTAGCATTAGCATTTTAATATTAGCATTAGCATTATTTCTTATTATCATTAGCGTTATTTTTTTATTATTAGCATTCTATAAAATTTGCCTTTGCAATATTGTAAATTAACATTCTTTTATATTACCATTAGCATTCTTTCACGTTAGCACTAGCACTAGTGTTATTTTATATTAGCAACTAGTGTTATTTTATATTAGCATTAACGTTCTTTTTTTATTAGAATTAGCATTCTAATAGCATTAGCATTAGCATTTGTTTATTTTTTGGTATTATCTTTACCATTCTTTTGTTAATGTTATCATTCTTTTATATTGGCGTCGTCTTCAGGGAACCATTTGGATCCAGTAGAGATAACATACTTGTGTTTTTTTCCAGGCAGCTCAGCTCGCTACCAAACTAAAGCTGCAGAAAGAACTGGATATGGATAAGGTAAGAAAACCAAAAAAAAAGGTTGATCCTCTCTGTAAATGTACTTGCTCCAGAGGTGGAGTTCTTAAAGCTACACTTCCACTCATTGTACGACACAGGGTTCATTCACATGCATCCAAAACATCTCTCATTAAACCGCTTACAGTACCTCCTTGTGTCCACCTTGGCCTCTGCAGATGTGCGTCCCGCTGATCCTGATGGACAAGCTACCGTTGGCGGAGTGTTTCGTGATGGGCAACTGTCACCTGGAGCAGCACCTGGTCTCGACCTTGGATGCCTGGTGCAGACCGGGCTTTGATGTCAGAGATATACGCAAGTACGGTGGTGTCTGCCCAGAGTGCCTCTCTGTTATGGCTGCTACTGTACCTTGGCTAATGTGTACAGCTGCATGTTGTCTATTTAGGTTATCTTGTGTCTTTAATCCTGCTTGATGTATGTTTTAGTGTTCCCGTATTGCTGCCAACTCGTGTACATTTCCTTCATAAGAATGTCATATTTTCTAATCTACTGTTTGATGCGGTGCATGTTATATAATGCCTATGATTGTGGTTGCTTGGTATTTATTCCATGCCTCACCGTCCAGAAAGTGTCATTCATCTTTTTTCAGCCCTTTACCAATGTTTGTTTATCCTAGTGTCCACTTCAAGCTTAGTGGTTATGGGGTGTTTATTTCTGTACAAAATGTGGTTTTGTGAAGCCCATTGAGACTGTAAATGTGTTTAAGGGGAGATTAAAAATATAGTGAACTTTTCCAGGATGAGAAGATAAATTCTTCTGTGTGTGTGTGTGTGTGTTTGTGTGTGGGGGGGGTGTACACACACAATCTACAGGCTGTTCCCTAACCTTCATCTTCCTGAGATTGTCGCTGACAGGATAAATCCTAAGATTCTCTCCAAACAGATCTTTCGACTCATGGAGAAATTCAACATTGACCCAGGTAGGAATGTAGTGTACACTGTACATACGTATATCAGCGGTGTGCAGTCAGGCCTTCAACCCCTTCAGAGAAGGGTTGACCAAAGTAAGACAAGAATGTTATTTTTAATGATATCAGACAGACAGATCAGGCTCGTAGCCTAGACTACCATTAACTCTTGACGCAGCTGGTTGCTTATGCTAGTGTTTTTGCTAGCTTTGAGACAACCTGCATATTATCTGCATATATATATATATATATACATATATTTACGTTGCACCCTTTGCTTGTGCAGTATTAACATTAGTTAATGTACGTGCCAGGGTGCCAGGGTTCTAATTATCACGAATCAATACAAATATTGAACAGGATTAGGCTATACACAGTAGATCTATATATTTTAGTTCTCCTACAATAATAATGTTGAAATAATAGACTCCACCCATCTGCGTGTCGGCATAGTAGTAGTAGGACTAGGTTATCTGGACATCAAAGGTCACCAGGTTTATGCATTACACGCCACTGACGTGTATATACACATGTGTGTTTACAGTAAACGTGTGTGTTTCATTCATAATTAATAGTCTTCTCTCCTGTTTTGCAGCGCTGTGTCCCAATTCTGTTCAAAAAAGAAAAAGGGGCACTTTGCATTTCCTCATTATAAATAGGTTTGTCAAGGTAAGCAGGATACAATTGGGTTTTAAACGTGTGTTCATATGTGTTGTCCAGTCATGGGCCTTGGATGTATAGTATGTTCAGACAGAATGGTGATGCAGCTTTTGCTTAGAGTAGTTATTCTTATCTGAGGGTTTTCGTGGTTACTGGACATAATGCTAATTTTGTTTAGATACTATTAATGTAAACACTGCATATGGAAATACTTTTAAGATGGTTAAAAGTTAATTAAAAGCATACAAATTACCTTTAATTAAGTTGAATGTTCTCCAATATCTGTAGACTTAGTTTTATACATGTATTTACAAAATGGTAAATGGACTGCATTTATATAGCGCTTTCCTGACCTTCGGGCCACTCAAAGTGCTTTACAGTATTTTGCCTCACATTCACCCATTCACACATCGATGGTGATTGCTGCCGTGCAAGGCGCGACCAACCACCGGGAGTTATGGTTAATGCCTTGCTCAATGACACCTCGATGCTTTGTGAGGAGTTAGCGGGGTTCGATCCAGCGATTTCTGGATCACCTGTAATCCTGCTCTGCCCACCGAGCCCCTGCTGCCCGTGATTATGTTTGAGAAACTGTTTCTGTCTTTCAGAAAACTATGACAGAAGAAAACTGGTGTGATCATGTACAGGTAAACCAGTTTCATCTGTAGCTTTGGATACATTCAGTCATCATCAATAATAATAATAATAATAAAACAAATTCAAACATTTTAAAAAATACTGTAGCAATTAAATACATTTAATCTTTTTATTTTAATTTTTTTAAATACACAATAAAAAAAAAAGGAATAAGAAACAAGATATTGCAAACAAGATTGTATGTGATGAAAGCCATATTGTAAGATAGCAAAAACTCTACCCAGGAGGCGAATTTAATCCCTCTTAACTTGCTCGTCCCTTCTGAGTGAACTTTGCTAGCAGTACTTATTGGCCTGCCCTAGTCGACCTTATTTTATATATATATATATATATATATATATATATATATATATACACATACACACAAACATATGCGTGCTTTACAGAGTTCGAAACAAATGTGAGGTTCTAAGTACTAACATATTCATATCAAAACTGTGTGTGTGTTCAGCTGGTGGTGGCAGATGACCCTGAGATGCAGGCCTCATTGGTGGCCATGTTGGCGCAGCACAGCAGCGCTCCGTACGCTGCCAAGTGGGCGCTGAAGTACAACGTGCCCCGTGATAGACTGTCACTGGCCGTACGGGAAGCAGGGGAGGGCCTGTCACCCCACCTACAGTAAGACACACACACATACACACACACACACACAGGGTTACAGTATAGAGCAGGGGAGAGCCTGTCACCCCACCTACAGTAACACACACACACACACAGGGTTACAGTAAAGGCATAAAAGTTGCAGACACAAGATATTTTCTAACTCTAATTGAAAAGCATGATTTGTTTCTATAATGGAAACCACGTTTCAACTTAGAGGTTTATCTTAGAGTAGCTTAGAGACAAGGTTTCAATGTGCTTTTTTTTAAAGATATCTGGCAATCAACATGGATACCAAATTACTTTTACCTTACTATAGGTATACAGCCTCCGCAGCAAAATGTTGGTGACAACAAAACATGTTAGCGTTAACATGTTAGCTCCCATAGAAATGTATCCCAGTGCTCCATCTTTGGTTACTGTTCCTCCTCAGCATTACAAGGGTAGCTGTCCCACACTTCATCTTCGTTGCGTGTTACCTCTTTCACTTCAGGCAGTGGTCTCTGGGCACCTCCCCCCAGATGGAGGAATGGGTCCCTCCACAGGCCCACTGCGACAGGTTCTACCAGCTGCCTCTGCCCAGGGAAAGGGTTCACTTTCTGGACACACCGGAAGGACTGGAGGGCTGCCGGCAGGCTGTGCTGAAGGTACAGGGCGGTCGGACCAAAGATATTTGGATACTAACAAGATGGAGCACTGTGAGGACAGTTACCCCCCGTTAGTCCAGTCACCTGCCGAGTGTCTGCCGTTTTCTTAATGGTTTCAGTGGACTGTTACCTAGATGGTTGTGTGCCACAAACGGTGTGGCATGGCAGGTTAGCACACCATTTGGGGCATGTGTCCCAGTGCCACACCACACTTTGCCGGCCCCTTCCAATGAACATGGACAATTTGCCAGTCCGGCGGCATGCTTAAAGCTGCCCCCCGCCCCCTTTCCCAACCCAACGTACAAGGTTTGCAAAACAGACTTAATAGTTTGTACTGGCTTGTGATGTCATCAACTGTAATTAAATGTCTTATGTTTAAAACGCCAAAGCAGCACACACACAAAACGTTAACGGCACAAATCAGCACAAACGAAGTACAACGATTACGTCTTTTTTGGCAACTTTTTGTGTTGAGTTGGGGGGGGGGGGGGGGGGGGCCCCTGCGCGCATTTTATCTGCCGTTGTGCAGAGGGTTTAACTGCTCCTGGTGGTCGGACAGTCGGGCAATCGGGTATGGTGCTTTTAGTGGCCAGCAGGTTAGAATATACTATATAGATAAAGAATATTCATATAATGTATAAATGCATGTCATTTAAAACTCCTGTCCCCTCTATCTCTCTCTCCACGCCCCACCCCCACAGGACGGTGCTATAGTGGGCGTGGACATGGAGTGGCGGGGTGGTTTCGGCTCGGTGTTCCCGCAGCGCGTGGCCCTCATCCAGCTGGCCGTGGCCGACCAGGTGTTCATACTGGACCTGTGCGCCGGCGGCCTGTGGCAGCACCACGACACGCTCTGCTTCATCAGAGCCCTGTTCTCTGCCAAGAGGGTCATGAAGCTGGGTGGGTGGATGCGCGACACTCGGCAGGTGATGCGCCAAGCTGAGGGCGCTTTTTGGCGCAAAAATGACCGATACCGATTCTATACATTCTATATACTGTATATTATTCATGAATTAAAGCAAATTACATCAAGCTACAAAAAATGCACTTATTTTTATTTATTTAATATATACAGATAGATTAATAGATTTTTTTATATATATATATATATATATATACACGGAGTCTCAGACCAAAACAAATGCTCAGTGGGCCACACTCTAATGCACTAGCATGCACGCGTGGCTGGCCTGGCTATGAAAACAAAGAACAGGAGGATCTCGTACTTCAACACACAGAGTCTGCTCAGGCTCCTAACAACCTTGAATCAGGTGTGTTGGAGCAGGGAGAGATCTAATACATGCACGGTGCGGCCCTCCAGGACCGGAGTTGAATAGCCTTGCCGTAGGCAGAAATAAATGATGACTTAACGGTACTATGCTGCTTATGGACAGTAGGTGTCGCCCTTATATGATAACCTGGAAGGTGCATGTGTTCTATTGATGCCAGCCTGATGTGTGATGTAGCATCTTGCTCTTCTCTGGTCACGCCCCCCACCCAGCGTACGACACATCGGGTGACCTGAAGTGTCTCCTCGCCACCTGGCCACAGTTCTCAGAACAGCCACTAAAGACGGAGAAGCTGTTCGATCTGCACGCTGTGCATAAAAAGGTGACGACCTCCGGCCGGCCTCATCTTAACAAGAAAATATGATGTTTGTTTTTAAACACAAAAAAAAATACAAATCTAAAAAAATGATTTTAGTTTTAGAATTTGTATTTTTTTTTAAAGATCTATGTATTTATTTGTTTTATTTAAAAAATAGTTTTATAAATATATATATTTTATTCAAATGAAACAAATCACCCCCTCCGTGAGCGTTGGTGACCATGACGACGTTGTGGTGTCTAGATGCAGTGTGGCGGTGCGAGCAAGGCTGGAGCTGACCCGTCGGAGAGAGGACTCAGCCTCCTGGTGCATCAGGTCCTGGGGAAGCCGCTGGACAAAAGCGAGCAGCTCTCCTACTGGGAGCGGCGGCCACTACGGCTGAGTCAGGTCCGATATGCCGGTAAGGCTGCTCCTTCAGCTCTTCTGTCGCCGTCAATGCTAATCGTGTAGCGACGTGTTGCTACATGATTATATTATTACTAATGCTAATCGTGTAGCGACGTGTTCCTATTTGATTATATTATTACTAATGCTAATCGTGTAGCGACGTGTTCCTATTTGATTATACTATTACTAATGCTAATCGTGTAGCGACGTGTTCCTATATGATTATATTATTAATAATGCTAATCGTGTAGCGACGTGTTCCTATATGATTATATTATTACTAATGCTAATCGTGCAGCGACGTGTTGCTACATGATTTTATTACTAATGCTAATTATGTAGCGACATGTTGCTATATGATTATTAATAATGCTAATCGTGTAGCGACGTGTTGCTACATGATTATATTATTACTAATGCTAATCGTGTAGCGACATGTTCCTATTTGATTATACTATTACTAATGCTAATCGTGTAGCGACGTGTTCCTATATGATTATATTATTAATAATG
>JAODLL010040065.1:0-21216 GCA_026546735.1 Forbesichthys agassizii
ATATATATATAGAGAGAGAGAGAGAGAGAGAGAGAGAGAGAGAGAGAGAGACTTTATATACAGTATATACTGCAGCATAGCATTTCTAACATTACACAAAATGTATAGCTTATATACGATATAGTACATGGACTAAGATAAATGGGTTAGCATCATGCTTTCTATTTTATTTTATAAATACATGACTTAATCTGCTTACATAATTATTATGATTAATATTAATACAATTAATTGCCTTGATCAAAGGCACGCTCGCAGTGCTTTGTCATGTTTGAATATTGAAGGCACGTACCTTGATCTTTGTCAAGGATGGCTGTTGAACACACATTGTTGATAAGGTCTGAAACTACAAGAATTGCCCTCTCAGACTTGTGGAAAGTTGTGGGCAGGACTGGCATTTCTTTCTACTCCTTCCCATACAGTACATCACTCAAGCTTGAAAGCCATGTCCAATTTCACGCACAGTTGTATCAAGCATGAACAATGCACTGGTGAGTATGGTGAATCAACACATTTGAATTTGAGTGTACATTATCTTTACTTTTGGGGGAATTATTTGCACTAACTTCATATATGCATCAAATGTTTAATTTTATTTACTGCTTCCTATACTCTGCAATAGTTTACACCATAAAATAATACAAAATAATGATGTTTGTACTGTATCTGGTTGGTTCAGGTGTAAAAAAGAGTAAAGGACCAAATTTTCTTTTTCTTTTCTTTTTTGGGGGGCGGGATAACTTGCTAATGTATATTTTTCTAAGGTTTGACAGGTCTTTTTTCACAGCCAAATAGTGCTTATACTTTATACAGTGTTTTCCGGTTCAATTAGGTCAGCATAATCGCAAGGACAGCTTGTCTCCTTTCCAAGAGGGTGCGGGTGTACCCTACACCATCTTGCCTCCTGTGCCTCCTTTCACCCCACGCCACCCCCCCCCCCCCCCCACCCCACCCCATCCCTCTGTCCTTTTGAACATCTGAAAAGTCTGCAATATATTATTGGAGTTAATCAGAGTTGAATGAGGAAAGCGATGAGGTGAGACAGCAGAAATTACCTCTCTGCTCTGCCAACCGGTTCTCTGCAGCCTCTTCCACTAAGCTTTCATCCTCATCCTTGCTACGTGAGAGCACTTCGAAGAGGGAGATATGGGTAGTGTTGCAACACTGGGGTGGTTCTAAAGTTGGGATAATGATTCACCGGAATTAAGAAGGTGATGGATTGATTCTCTGGTGAAACGAAGAATCAATCCACCCAAAAAAAGAAAAGATAGAAATTGCAATCAAGTTAGGTTAAGTAGGGAGATCAAATGTGATCTGATGAGTCTCATTTGTCCTCCAATGCGCCATCCTTTGCCTAAACCCATTTAGGTCTAGCCTCACGAGACCATCCTGATCTCACGAGTTTCAGTTTAATTTCACTGTGAGAATCAGTCTAGAAAGCCTCGGAATCATTTTGAATGTGTCCGAGTAGCAACTGAACTTTCCAATCAGCGTCGTGTTTATAGCTATACGGGCGTGGTTGTCCAATCAGCGTCGTGTTTATAGCTATACGGGCGTGGTTGTCCAATCAGTGTCGTGTTTATAGCTATAGGGGCGTGGTTGTCCAATCAGTGTCGTGTTTATAGCTATAGAGGCGTGGTTGTCCATTCAGTGTCGTGTTTATAGCTATACGGGCGTGGTTTAGGTTTGCCGACCATGGTGCCGACAGCAAAAACGACCAGATGGTTCATCCAATTAATCACCAAGTATTTTTTTGAAAGTACAGCCATTCACATACAGCTTCGATGTACGGCTTCCCGTCTGGACTTGTGACACCAATTCCTCTGGCATGTCAGGTTAACTCAGTTGATCTTGTTTTATAGAAATAGTCTATGACAGAAGCATGCAGATTTGCACAATAGAACCTATAACAACCAAATAAACTCTATTGTTAGACAACAGATTACCATAGATTATAATATACTGTTTTATTATGTTTTTGTAATTTTGAATAATATTACAGTCTTGCAAAAAGTAAACTGATCCCAAACGCTATACGTTCCCCACATTCTAAACATGTAAAGGTAAAATCTAAAAAAGACAAACAAATGCCTTATCTGTAATAGAGAGACATGTTAAAATGTAATTACTTGAAATCATAGGCTACACACAGCCTATGCCGAAATATAACTGAAACTATTTAATTGTATGATTTCAGGTAAATACATTCTAACATGTCTCGATTGTATATTGATTATTTATCTACAACCAGGCGCTAATACATGCGCTGAGATTTGTGACGGCCCTGCCTTGTTTTGGCAGGCCGGTTGTTCTTATTGGCTGGGTTGGCCCTCATTAGGCTAACCAAGAGCACCTGGGCATGTCAATCATATATACTGTAGGTGTGTTCCAGCACACTGTCTGTGTGACCCTCCTGGCACCACACATGCAGTTTGTTGTTTGGTTTTTGTTTCTTAGTTTGGTTTGGTTAGCGTCTTAGTTTGGTTAGCATGCAACACACCTATATTCAGAACTTAAACTTACAGACATTCACACCTCATTCTATTGTTATTCTGTTTGTTAGTTAAGTGTTTGGTTTGTTTAGTTTGTTTGGTTTACGGCCCATGAGCCAGGCCGTAACAGATTGCATGCCCAAATATCTAAAAATAAATCGGTGGTGGGAACTCCGTAGCCCTGTCGTAAAAGTCAATGACCGAAGTCTTCATCCGAAAGGCTTTTGAACTCTCAAAAAATTGACGAGTCAGGCTAATGACCAAGCAGCACTTTTGACGAGTTAAGAATGAGAACGTGTTGGTCACCGCTGCTGTTTTGCTCTGATTTACTGTATATTTGATAGGTTGTATCGTAAGCTATACGATAGGTAATCAGTAATCCCCCTTTAGCGCGGTGTTGCGCAGTGGGAGCATTCAGACTATTCTGTTCTGGTCACGCCCGGATTATCCAATGGGCCTTAACGGCACAGGCCCTGGGGCTCATCCGCATTTGGGGCTCAATGCGAGGGGAATCATTTTCTATTTCAGATCATGATAATTATATATAACCAATATAAAGTGTGCTGATATATTTTATATTGATATAAAATTATATAATTGGTCAAGCGTAGATGTGTTATGCACATCACAGCCCACCCCTGCGCTGTTTTAAAACAACCCCACGCTGAATCGAGCGAACTGTGGGAGTAGTCATCGTAGTTCAAAATCAGTGTAGTAAACGCAAACGAAAAAGCTAGATGTGGAGACGTCTTTATTAAGACATGCCATCTATTGAAACGTTCTTAAAACGTCCAGGAGAATTAGTGTGAAGAAGTTTTTACAATCGCTAGGACACATTTTTAAATCAAATAATTTGATCCAGTTCAAAAATCGTCAGAACTACAGTCTGTGGAGCGACATCAGTTTTCATTGCAAAACATTCCTACATATTTCAAAATGCATGAACTCAAAACTATAATATGCCTAGGCTACCTGCACATTTTGGCAAATATGCACACTACTTTCAGTAGTGTTAGGCAATGTTCAAACCTTATTTGCTGTAAGCCTACATAAGGCCTACATATGCTATAGGCCTAAATAAACTCTAGCTGTATTATAATCTCAATATCTCTCCGGCCTATGTAGCATATAAGAGATTGATCATGCAAATGAAGGAAACTATGGTTTACTACAGTATAATATCTTGAGTTACATTTGAAATTAACTGATGTCTAGCAGTGTAAAGTGGATTCAGTGTTGGGTAATGTTATTTATTTACAATGTATACTAGGATGATAGTTATAAGAATATATGCTTATAAATTGGTGTAGTACAGAAATTTCTTAGAATTAGCTCCATCATTATATATACCCTTTTGTATATTTTGAGCATCTGCCCGTCTGTGGAACTCTGCATGGTCTTAGTAGGCCTATACACTACCCTTAAGGCAATTTGTGAGTGAGATGGCTGTAGCCTACTTGGTGTATCAAAACAGGACAGGCATAACTGTTCAAAAGTTTAAATCATAATGGTATGCCTTAGCATCGTGTGTGTGCGGAGTCTGTCTGGTGGGGCGAAGGTTCTAGCAGGTGCCTGCAGTTTGTCAATAGCTTTGTTATCGCCACGGTGCCACCTTTGGGTGTTAGGGAGGGGAGGGGGGCTCATAATCCTCAGTGCCCAGGGGCCCCTGGGGGTACTAATCCGGCCTTGGTTCTGGTATTTGTTGTTTTTGTTTATTTTGTATCAACTAATAGTTTTTATTTATTTTCCCATCCGTTCAAGGTTCAAGCTGAGTGCCGCTGGGAAGGCTAGGCACCTGTTGTGGATATCCTCACTTGCATCTTGACCTGCTGGTCTTTAGTGTTTGCTGTGTGTGTGTGGTGTGCATATACACGCGTGTGTGCGTTAGGGTTTGCTGTGTGTGTGGTTTGGGTGGGAAGTGGTTTCTTTGTGTGTGGTGTGCATATACACGCGTGTGTGCGTTACTTTTTGATGTCTGTGTGGTTTGGGTGGGACAACTATCTTAATAGTCTGCCTCCCTAAGGTAAGCATCATAATTTACCCTCTGAGCCCTTCTTTTTGTACCTGTAGTATTTTAACCCTAAATTGACTGACATTCATTATTCAAGCATAACAAATTGTTTATTTGATATTGCATCTGAGAAACTTCTACCTCTCTTCAGGCCTCCTAAGCCTATTATAAATACATGTGTTTTTTTTTATTTGAAATTCACGTCTCTTGCTTCCTGTATTAATGAGCTTGTATGCCTTAGACAGGTTCTATGTCTTTGGCTGAAATTCCCAGAGTGGCATATTCTTTTTCCAATAACTCCTGTGTGATGCAACACCAGCATGGGAAAACGTTGACATAGTATGCATTATACAGTAGTAGTAGGGTGTTAGTGAAAATTACCCACAGCCTATTGAGTAGGTCTACTATAGGACAGCGAATTGTAGCCTATTTCAGCAAGGTGCACTGTCAAGCAGTAGCCTACAGTAAGACATCATATCGGCCTAAGATATTCGATTTGCTAAAATTTAACTTGTAGAGGAGAGAACACACGTTTACCTGATTGCTTTTCCTGTAATTCACTCTCATGGTGTTTTTTCTCTCCTCTTTTCGTGACCATGAAGGTTAACACGATTGAACTTGTAAACTTACTTGGGCAATGTCGTGAGGGGGAGGTGGGGCCCTATCATAATTTACGGGGCCCTACGCAGCTTGTTTAGTGAGTGTCTAGGGCAGAGGTGGGCAATTATTTTCACTTGTGGGCCACATTGAAAATGTCAGAGAACTTTGAGGGCCACATTACTTTGTTAACAAATATGCTACATTTAAAAAAAAAACACAACACAATATAGCTAACTTTGTAAACTTGCATATTTATGCATATATAGGCTATTCCTATACAACACAGTTTTCATAATTAAACCTAACTGTTCACTTTAATTATGTATTTTTTTTATGCAGCAGTAAATAAAGTAACATTCTGCAGAGCTCGTCGAGTAATTTTGTTTTATTATTATTTTTAAATGTTTGATGTACTGGGCGGGCCGGGTTGAATGTCTCAAAGGGCCGCATCTGGCCCCCGGGCCTGACTTTGCCTAGGCCTGGTCTAGGGCCACCTGACTCTGGTGTAAAGTAAGATGCAGAGGGCCCTTTTTTTAACAATCTAAGGTCTGAAGCGCAAATTGCATTTATATAATGTCCAAATGCAGACAAACAACGTCCATGTTAATCAGTAAAATCCACGATGTGCCTAGTGGCCTAGTTATTGCTAATTGAATGCACTGGCATAGAATACTGAGTACTGGCCGCAACACGCCCACACTTGGCCAGTTTGCCTTGCGTTGTATATTTCCTTTGGATGCAGAAAAATACAGACGATGCTTGCAGAAAAATAAGGCATGCAAAATATTTGACGTATTTGGTGGGCACCTGGCATAAGTACGCTCTGCGTTCAGCCATCTTGTGCGTAGGCCTAGATATTGCCTTTCCAACACGAGCCGCCGGTTTTATTGGTTGGAATTCAACATGCCCTGATCATGTGAAAACATAATTCAGCGCTTCAAAACATGTCTTTAACAGCAACAATAAAAACTATATTTACACAATGATGTATACATTTTCCAATTAATCCGTGGAGGTGATCCATATGGGTCACAGATCAACTACGATTCGTTACACCACTAAAAGGAATCATGAGTCCTGAGTCTGTGTGAAAAAAGATTTTGATCACTAATCACTAATCATTAATAGTAGGCCTAGTAGTACTTGTTGTGAATGTAACTCTATCGGCGAAGGTCCAGTTCACTTTTCCAAATTCGGTATAGTGGATCACCAATCAAATGTAGTAAATTATGTATTTTCAGACCCCTGTTCAGCAGAAATCAGACCTGCCTAAAATTGGGATTTGATGTTAAACTGTGGTAAAAGGAGGACAGGGGGGTCAAGTGGTCTGGGTGTTTGGCTCTCAGCCAGAAGTTTGTGGGTTCAAACCCCAGTGTTGACCTGCCTGTAAGCATCCTTGAGAAAGTTACTTAACCCCCTACCCCACAACTGCTCCTGGTGGTTTGTTGCACCCTGCATGGCAGCAATCACCATATATGGGTGAATGTGAGGCAAAATAATAATAAAGCGCTATATAAATGCAGTCCATTTACCATAAATCCTTCAGGCCCTATCTGATACATGGATCTGAACAATGTTGAGGGCTTGCAGACAACTGGTAACAGCTGCCACTCATGTATTTAACTTCCTTGTTTGTCTACCTTACACTGTTTACTGGGAACTCTTTCCTGCTTCCCTCTGTGTAGAATGTCTGAGGGAGCACCCTGTGGCATTGAAAGGAGTAGTGTTTTTATTTTGATTGAGGTCAAATATCAACATTCTCCACAATCCCTGAGGCTGCATTCACACATGAGCGGTGAGACCGCTTGCCGTCTTGAATGTGCCAACTGCAGAGATTTAAAATCTGCTCCACTCTGTAGTTTTGGAAAAAAGCAGTTACTTACTTTCAGCGTGTAGTACCGCCCACAAGTGTTCCTATTGGTTTGCCGCTATGCTTTGATTGGCTTCCCGCGACAGCAAAAGAAATAAAATAGTACAGGTTCTATTTCTTGCCGTCTGTCGTTCCGCTTTGGCAAGTGCTCCCTTCCTGCTTCTAGAAGCGGAGCGGAAAGCCTTTTTTGAATGGTTTGCAATGAGCGCCTCTGCTTTCCCGCCACCGCTCATGTGTGAATGTGTCAGACCACTTTAAGCATTTGTGGTAGACCTGAAAGTGGTTATAACAAACATTTACAAACATTCAACACATTAGAACATAACTTCAAGTTTGAGTTAATTCTACATTATATACAATGTAAGTTATTTAACATATTGTCGTTCCGAGAAGGTTTAAGGACACTAATATAGAAGGTACAAAGAAAAGTTATGAAACATGAAAGTTATGCTACTCTACTAATTAAATGTACAACCTGCACGTATTATCACTGTGCTGCTCTTCACTTTACAAGGGACATACAATTAATTTTACATTGCAGTTGCTTTACTATTTGCACATTTCCTGTTATTAACCACATCCTGGTAATGACCACTACTCAGTTTGTGGCAGTCTTTATGCACACGGTAAATGGACTGCATTTATATAGTGCTTTACAGTATTTGTACACACATTCACAGATGGTGATTGCTGCCATGAAAGGTGCAACCCACCACTGGGATCAGTTTTAGGGGATAGGGGGTTAAGTATTTTGCACAAGGTAGGTCAACACCAGGATTAAAACCCATGACCTTCCGGCTGGGAGCCCAACTCCCAGACCACTGGACCATGTTGTCCCTGTGTGCTGCCCACATGTACTCACACATCCATGCTTGCGGTCAGTCACTGTCCTCAGTTCCACATGTACTATCACCTCCTCAGGTTCACTTCTGAGGCTGAGCTCTGTCATTGTCAGAGTTGCCAACCACTTCTCCTGTTGTCCACTGATGTTACACTTTTACCCATGATGCCCTTAGCCTAAAGATGGGACAGGAGGGTTTAAAAGGTTCATTAGGATTTATTTGAGTGCAATCCGTGGCAGGCCTATTAAGTGTGTGTGTGTACATGATGGACCCTGAGGTCCAAACCTCCTAACAGCCCATAAACACAGACAAGGCCTGGAGATGACAACCTGCCACCGCCTGTGCTCTGTCATTTGCAGCTCACCAAGCCAAGCGCTTTAAATAGGTGTCTGGGGTGTCATTGTCTCTGAGGGCTGTCTTGTGGGAAGGTATATAATAAAAGCACGATTATAAAACAGAGTATAAGTGGCACAGCCTGGCCTGTGGCTCCCTCTGTAACTTTTGAGCAAGAGATAGGGTATACTGTGTTAGCTGGCAGGACAAAGAAAAGAGGAAAAAATGGAGAGGCCATTGTCTTTATAGCATTGTGAGATATGAAAACCCTTTTAAAAGGTGAACTGGTACATTGTTATAATCCAATTGCTTTTTGTCAAGTTCAGTGAAAATATTCACCAGATGTTCATTAAGTATGTGTGTGTGTTGTTAACGAAGCAGGTTTTCGTACACAACCCTGACTCTTTAAAAGGGAAAACAGACAAAGTGGTGTAGATTTACCACAGAGCACTATATGTGCATACCAATGTGTTCACTGGGAAGGGGAGTAGCTTGGTTGTATTTGTTTTGATGATGTGTTCAAATATCAACAATCTTTCTCCAACATCACTTTAACGGAGAAGTTTTACTTTTTCTTTAATTTTACTTATAGCAAGAGTCTCAGACTTTTTCATAATAATAAATTTTGTCTAGTCTATAGTCTAAATATAAGGCTAGCCATTATTTCGATATTTTGCAGGTGTGTAGCAACATTTTATATTCACACTCCTTTATATGATAAACTCCTATATTTAGGTAAAAGCGGGAAATGCATTTTATCCAAATAAATGGAAAGGGGGTGCGGTACCGGTACCATAGGTCTCTACTGTAAGTCAAATAAAGAGACCCGCTATACTTAAATCCTCTTAATAGTTGCCTAATCAGACAAACAAACACAGGAGCAAGGAAGGCTAACGAGACACTGCTCGACGTTTAATGAAACAAAAGACAGCGTAGAGTGTACAGTCACGGAACATAAAAGCATACTAACGGAAACAATAGACAGCGACTGGACGAAGGCCGTGGAGGTTTTTCAATTGTACATAACTCTGTTTTAATAATATATTAAAGTCCCCCATGTCTTTGACTTTTCCTAAAATGGTCTTGTGTTGCACTCCATATTGTTAAATATAGTCAAGATAAATCCAAATTAAAAACACGGGCATTTATACCTAAAACCGCCACACCGGGTTAAATTGACCTGTTATCAAAATTAATTTATTTTCGCCAGGTTTCTTATTTTTTACACATTATATGGTGTTAAACGACGGTACACAGGTGTTTGATCAAAATCTACATTCATAACAATAGACAATAGCTTACAGGGTCAGCTGGCCACACATCACACACAATGCGTAACATTTGAAGAAACAGATTTCTGATGTTGCAAGTGTACACTGGCTGAAGCGCTCACAGAGTGTACTGTAGCGTACGGAGCATCCTTGGATGTGACACTTTTCACGAATTGAATGCGCTTCTATGTGAGGGTTGTATACTGGGGTTCGACAATGGTTCAATACATTTCTCATCTCAACGCTGTCGAGTAACTGATTTTGGGAGACCCTGCATTTACTTTCTCCTTACGATAAGGAGGAGGCGATGCGGGTACACCACGGACACATTTGACATCATGACTGAAGTATGGGGGAGATTCGTACAAAACTGCATTTTATGTTACAGACACTACTGGCGAGGATGAACAGCTGTTGGCGGTTTTAGGTATACAGAAATATACAGATTCTTGGCGATCACTGAAAACAGACTGTTCTCTTAGGGGGGTGGTGATTATGGTGATATTCCACATAATAAAATGCCATGTGATTTTCACCTAAGCTTGTCAACTACATTGCATTGAGAAGTCAAGGAACTGTGTCAACATGTGAAAAGGGGCATGAAATCACTACTTTTAAGGTAGGCACACATAGGTGTGTCCAGTGGTTAGCCTGGAGTAGCACATGCCACTCCTGTATACAGTAACTCAGTGCTCCACTTGGGCCACCCCAGTCAAAAAAGTCTGGACACACCACTGCTGCCAGTGAGATTTCACAAACTGCCTTTGTGCCTTTATACAGATGTTGATGTTAGTCTCTTCTATTGATTTGCTTTGTTGAGGTTGCAACACCAAGATTCCATGTAGAAATAACTGATCACTGAAAAAATGTTTACGGAAATGATAAATAAGTAGAGCTGCTATTCATTGATGCATATTTATTGTTCCTCACACTGACTTACGAGTACAAACAATAAAAAATGGGCTGACAGTGATTTAACAAGATGCATGCTCTATGATATTCGAATTAATATTCAGGTTGTTTTCTCTTTCAAAGCCTCTTTCCAATGTTGCGTAAGGATACAAGTTATACACTGCAGCACCATTTAAAGGAGCACTGTAAAATTGTGTGAGCCACATAAAAGCAAAATTGTTAACGTTATTGTAGATATTACGTATATATATTTCTATATGTTTACTTACTGAACATGCTGAACATGTCTAACTAATCTACAGTACAGTAACTGCTGTTGCTGTGAGAAGTAACACCGAAAACACTACTCTACGATTATCAGTATTTTTATAATGAACTGGGCTTTGTCATAATCTGGATATTTTTTCTATATATTTATTAAGATAGATAAACTGCTGATATGTTCTTCTGGCAGAGGTGGAAGAACATAAAAAAACAGTCAACCCTGGGATTTACTTTATTTCCCCTTTTGACTTCAGGCATTTGGAACACATGAGGAGGACATGGTAAAATGTGAAATATTTATTTCAACAAACTACAGAACATTCTGGTAATTTCATGTTATACACTTTACTCCTTTATTAATGTAGGTATTTTTCATAGATATCAGGGGTGGCTGTGTGTGTACCTTCCACCATGGTTGCATAATGAACGCCATCCTGTAAAGGGTCCCTGGGAGAGTCATTATCCCTGATCCAATCGTCAATGACAAGGAAAGAAAATGTGCAGGATGGATGTAAGATGACTCTCGGCTTTCTGATGTCCTTTGCAAGTCCCAGAGGCATTGAGACCCATAGCCCCTGAGTGTCTCAGAGCAACAGAAGTAATCATGCCTCTTCAGCAACTGTGGCATTATGTTTTTCTTCATTTTCATGACAAGTCACATTTTTACTCATTTATGTGCTCTTTGACAGCTAGCATACTGTGCACAGACATACAATTGCGCACATGCTTAAGCCCAGTTCATGGGGGCTTGAGGGAAACTTGTTCACATACAGTAATATGTGTCTATAGAGATTTGGGGTAAAGACATTAGGTGGATTGGTGAAAAGTATTACTCGTACACTGACTGACTGCACTCTGTTGTCTTGCATGCATCCGCCATTTAACTTGATACAGACATTTAGTGAAGCCTTTTTACTGTGTAGGTGCTTTACCTCAATATCAGTGGACTCACACACTGATAGTGAGTATTTGGTATTCAGATTAAACTATTTCTATTATTTGCCATGTTGGTTAAGGTGCTTCCTGATTATGTGTATGGTAAGATCACATCTAAAGAAACTTGATGTTTTTATGTTGTTGTTTTTCCAGTTGATTAGTGCATGTAGGGGACTATAAATACCTAGGAACTATAGTATGCTGAACTATCATGGACACACAAATATTAGCAATAAGAAAGGTCTGCAGTTTATATATTTCATCCGCAAAGAGTTTAGAGTGAACAGTTATAATGGCCGTTGTGAGATTATAAATGATTATAGCATTTGTATGTATTTGTAAAAGTCAATCAATATTTAGTATCATTACCACATTTTGCTTAGATTACATCTTAACATCTTAAATGTATGCCATCTCTTTCTGATATGAAATGCAAATATTATTTTCTTGGAACAGTGCGCTATGCACCAACGTAAGTGATTCTCTAGCACCACGCTAGTTCTGCCATCATCGTGTGCTGTATGGACGCAGCGGCTGCTTTGTTATCCATGTGGGCGTTGTTCAGCCGGCAGCCTGTGTGGACGGCCCAGCTCCTCCTTGTTTGACGGCCTTGCTGTTCGGACCACTCCTGTTCGCGTTCATTGGACTTGTAGCTTACATTGGTCCTTCCTGAGAGCAGAGAGGAGATCACTGGTACGCCACTCCTCTAGAAGGTGACGGAGAATGTTTGGACCGGGAAGTGCACTGAACATGTGACACTCGTAGCCAATGGCAAATAAGAACACCTCTTGGAATGCGGATATAGGAATCAACTCGAGGAGATAGTAGGGCTTCCTGGACACAGTAGAGAGATTGTTTAGGATGACCAAAGCTGTGACAAATTATAACTTGGATTGATCATTGCCATTATTAATAAAATGTATATTATTTGAAGCCATATTGTGAGTGTCTTTTTTTCCCTCCCGGCTGAAATAGATAACGGCACCGTCGTATATCACTCCTTTGTAGAGAGTGTTACTTTTTTTCCCATTGCCTGTACTGTATTTATAATTATCAGTGTATAATAAAAACAAGCTGCATAAGATAATCAACCTGTCCAGTAAGATTGCTGGGCAACAGCACAAACGCATGACGATGGCCTATGAGTCCCTAGCAGAGAGGAAAGGGCAGGAGATTGGAGATCACATCCCCTAGTGTATGGAGAGTCACCATCAGGCAGACACTATAGGGTGCCGTTCCTCCCAAACTAAGTTGCAGCCTACAGTAATAAACTGTTAAAGTTACATTGGTACAGAAATCACCCTTAAGCATACCTTATAATTCCTTTTAGTTTCTCGCTCTTTACACTAACAATGTGTACTAACAATACAATACTCTCAACTACAAATCCTTCTCTCTATAAATCATCTTTCATTACTAATTTCAATGTGTTACTGTAATACTAAGAAATATTGAAATATCAACAATCATCTGAGTATGTATGTTTAGTAGTAAAGGTAACATTAATTTGGCCTTCTTTAATCCAGCCTTATTCTTACTCATAAGAAAGTCCCTAAGCGTCTGGTCTGGTCTTGTAACCTTCTCATAGACCCTACAGGGGAAAAGGTATTAATGGATATCTGAAAAGGTTAGCTCATTTGAGATATGGGTATGAATATAATATAGAAAAGCCCTGTTATTAGTATAAAATCCACTGGTGAAAGGGCTTCATCTCACAGCTTTAATGGTACAGGAAACTTATTGTGGACAAACCTATCAATTTTGACTGAATTTGACTGGGGTTTAATTAAGTGGATAATATGTAAGATCTCATATAAATATGCAGTTTTATGCCTGGAACCAAGCCATCCAGCTGCTAGAATGATCGTAACCATAAACAATTGGATTTTGAGCAAAACATATTTAATAAAAACGGATAAAAGGCAAATGCACAAGACTGTGTACATATCATATTGTAATAGTGAAGAAATTGAGCATCCCATAACCCATTGCGAAACCCAGAAAAGGCATAAGCTTCCTTGGTTCTTAGTAGGTAATTAGTTATCATATTGCTTATATACCATTATAATAGTATAATACAATAGTTTTCATATTATTTAAACTTAACAATTCAGCGCTAGAAATATTCATTAGTCATACTCATTATGACTTTGCAGAGTTTAAAACATTTCCGTGGTAACAAAGCTCACCAATCTTCCGAATGGCTCTGAAGCGCCAAATAAAGCTTGCGAGATCAGGATGGTATCACGAGGAACGCCAGCTCCACCAATCAGAGAAATCGCTTTTACACTTTAGGATTGTGGGTACTGTAGTATTTATCCGTGACATCGCAATTATCTTAAAACAAGGTTGATATCATACAAACTTGTGGCTTCTATCGGAGCAAAGACTATTGATTCTGAACTGTGACTTTTTTTTGTTTGGCATTTTATATAAGGATTTTCTGAAAAGTCAATGGAAAAAGTGAATGGGAAATGTATTTCCTGTACCACACTGTTACGCTCTACTTGGGTCCCACTATTGCACATGTATTGTATGTAGGCCTATTGGCTCCAATTATATGCTATTGTACATGAACAGAATGTATAGTTTTTCCTACCTATATTCAGAAAACGTAATGTCCCCACCTGGCCAATGCCATAAGAGGGGCCTAGGTACTACATTCATTGTGTTTGGGGGTGCAGTTCCTAGACTCGCGAGAACATGCTGATCTTGCAAGCTTCAGTTTGACTTTGCCTAAAGAATTAGTCTGGAGAGCTTGGAAATCACTGTGTTTCAGGCCAGTAAACATGGTGTGTGGCCAATCAGCATTGCACTGTTAGCTACAGACATGGTTACATGTGATGAAGGTGACTGGGAAACAACTCAAAAAAAGCAACAGTGAGTTGGCTACAGAAGTTAACGTAGGTGTTTCAGTATAACATCAGTTGTATTAGAATTTATTATTAGAGCAAAGGCTTTTCTCAATAGAAGCTGTGTTTTTACTCTTGTCCCGACTTTTTACTGCAAGAGCGGATATAACAACAAGCTCTGCTGGGTCACAGGCCCGTCCAATCACCTGCCAAGTATTTTTTTAAATGTCGCCCTTATCTGGAATATCAGGTTATGTCGTTCCAATCCCATATTTACATTCAGTTCACCATAGTTAGTTATGGCACTGAGAAAACCATGGTTCCCTGAAAACATTTTACACTTGATATGAAATTATACTATTAAGGCCTAGGCCACCTTAAACGTTGTTTTTTCCTTGAAAAATACATTACACAAGGTTTTTTGCAGTTCTGAACAAGTTACAAAGTTAATTTTGGTATTAAAATGTAGACAACCCCTGAGAGATTCCAATTTAGATTAAATATTCCATGTGGATGACACTGCTCTTTAGTAAATTAACCTCAAATACAGCATTAACATGAACATCATCTTCACCTGACATAATGCTATTTATATTGATAAATACTTTATTGGAATTATGGATCTTCAACTTCTTTACACTATAGGACTACAATACTTTTATTATTTGCACACGCAAATATGCGATATATGTATCTTTGTATATATATATATATGCAGGTTTTAATCGAGTCGACTTTGAAAAACGCTTTTTTGAAAAAACATTTGGGCAATGATTGTTAGATTACATTGATAGCCGAATGGTTTGGCGATCCAGGCGTGTATAAGGCAATCACACATGTATTTGAACATAAAGGCTTAAATCGAAACGTTTGTGGGGGGGTGCACCCCCACTCTCGGGGGCGCCTTTTCTAAGAGGTTAATAGCATTGCGCAAAGAATAATCCAATCACAAATGTCAAATTCTGTTGTCCATGCTGGTTTATGCCATTAACTAAACTTTAATATCATGTTATTAATATAACTTTAAGTTAAAGCATCAATTAATCTACTGTGCCAACAGATAACAGGCTTTTTGGCAACTATGGTGGTTGCATCTGCGCCTGCACAACATGGCTCTGGGCTTTGGCGAATGAACAAGGGTAAGCACAGGGTTTCTCAGAATAAAGAGAAAATATTAGCTGTTTGTTAATATCGGTTTATTTGCCGTAAAAATATAATCACAAAATAATCTATTTCTCCATCAAAGATTATGAATCTGCACAACATGGCTTGACCATAATTACAGAGAAAAAAAAGTGTTGCATGCAATGCCCCATGTAATGTATTTGTTACAAGAACCTGTCTTTTCTCTATTCTGTCCCAACCACACAATTAAGCCTTCAGAATGATTGTTGTATGGCATAGAGTGCACTGTAAATAGCACTACAATTACATGTCAAGCATGGCGTGTACAGAACATCTTGGGAAACAGTGAATAATTATCCATGGCAAGCCGGCGACAACAATCCACCACATGATTTCCTCATCGCATGACTCCACTTTGCCTTCATTCTGCTATAGTGATCTGGCTGAGAGCGTGGGCTGTTAGTGATTGGCTGAGATCGGCTGAGCCACACTCGCCTTATCTGATCGCCATGGAGATGGTGCTATCAGAGGCGGCAATCGGGGGGAGCTTAGCCCTGCAGAAATCAAATAAGATATGTGTGCTTAGTACATCTCTGCAGATTATGTTGCTGAATAAAGAGAAAAGTATGAGATGGAACAGGTGTGAGATAAATCTGCACCCCAAAGGCAAGCTTCCTGCATTTTCCCGACAATGTAAACACACACACACACACACACACACACAGTACAACAAAACCGAGTGCCAGCTATATTGGCATATACGCTTCTGTAGCCGGTGGATCCAGGAAGCAGTCGTTACTAAAAGCATTGTTTATGACCTTCCCAGTGACATTGCTCCACCAGCTCACTATGATTCAGCTCACGCACAAGGCAATACAGTAGTGTAAAATCTCAATCTATCATATCCACATAATACGGACTCCTTATAAACCATACCAAGGGGGTACATTTATATCTTACATTAAACACAGCTTGGCTCGCCTTCTGCTCTCACTGTTTACCTGTACCCCAATGTGACTCCAATTACATTAGGCATACTGCTGATTCAAACAACGCACTTTATTGGCAGCAACCGAGAAATCACGGCAAGTTATGGAAGGAGACGGTGACAGATCCGTGATGGACGCCGTCCTTCGTCTGGGAAACAGCATCCATGTAAGAAACTGGGGGTAGTCCAGACTTACTGCAAATTTACATATCAAATGAACACACGATACAGTCTGACATCACGTTGTCGCTCTGTGTGACTGTATCTGTTCAGTTGTCCCACTGATGATATCATTGGACACGTTTGAATTATCATTTGCACTGATTAAGATAATCAGCCATGTAAAGTTATATGCAAATGCTTCAAATGCAAAAATGCACCTGAGAGTAAGAAGATGCTCCACTATATTACATACTATGTATGGTATATGGCTATTTGACATTTGGCATATGCTAACTTTTTCCAAGTGGCACACAGCCAGCCTCTGGAAACATTATGGCATGGTGTCTCGGGTGACTAGCATGATTTTTTATCGTTTGTCCTCCTCGTGATAGTGCAGAATGTGGCATGACAAATTGTATTTTTGTCTAGCCGCAAACGTACATATTCCACTGCAGGAGAATGTGTGTCAGTCGTACATTACGGTTCAAGTGATGTCAAGCTGTCTTGTATTTCACACTCGAGCAGTTATCTGTATGCTTTTCCAATATAACAGGCGTGAATGTGTTTGGCTGGCCGACACATTATAACTCTCACAGATAAAAGTGAAGTGCATATGAAGTATGATTTACTCATCATGATATGATGAACAACAAAGAATAGGGTGTCTTTCTGCTTCCTGTTCCATAAATGGTGCGTTGAGAAGTTTTATGGGTAATGTGCATTAGATAAGTGGTTGTGAGGCATCGTCTCTTTGTTACTCTCTAGGGAAAATAATGAATAAATCGCCTTTTTCAAATATTTGATATGCTATTAAAAAGCCCATTATAAATGTTACATTGTGAGGGTTTGTTGTTAAAGTGACCTTCAGGAAAACAAGGCGACATAGGTGCAACTGCAGCCACACTAATTCCCTTGACATTGCAACGTAATATTTCTCCTCTCTACAGGAAGACAACATTGTCGCTGTGAACATGTGTCTTTTTTATCACCCAGCTTTCTTTGATGCGCATCGTCAAACACGGCTTTAGTCGACCATCACCTGTTCACCTGTCTAGAGCCTTTTCCATCCCATTCCTCCATATTCATTCATTGGCGCTTCTCTTTCTAATAACCAACCCACTGCCCCCGAACACACACACAGACACTTGCCCTTGAACGGCAAATTTGCCACTCAGGATCCATCTTGTTTTGTCAGGCAGGGCGGTCATCCAGATCACTGCTGCAACACCTAGCAGTGGCAACAACATGCCATTAGTGGTCTACAGGTAACAAGTACTCATAGAAGGCAGCTCAGAATCTAAACATTGAGTGTTCCGTGTCACCGTTGCTGTGTGTGTGTGTGTGTCACTTGTTCCATCCAGTGTAAATCCCACGAGAGAAGGCATTCTTTTCACAGTTGCACCAGAACAAAAGACCGGGGCCGGCCAGGCCTCATTAATCAAGCAGGAATCCGTGATGTTTGTCAGCTGCTGTGCACCGTATCCTTTGTAACAAGCCCTGCAAATCTATCAACACACAAACTAGACATGGGCGTGTGTGGAAGTAAGAAGATGTGCATCTTCTTATATCAGTACCTGATATGGAGGTATGTTCTATGCTAAGGAGAGTTTTTTGTACACCTCTCTCTATTATATATACATACACACACATAAACATACATACATACATACATACCATCGTATCCCCTCTGTTCTCTATTAGCCGGTTAAGAGCAGATTTATTATTGGATCCAGGGTGAGCACTAAGCCACTATTCCCTAAATATCTTCTTATACTTAGGTGGGCAACGTGTGTGCTGGTTTGCCTTTGTACCTACTGTATGTACATTATAAACCCCAAAACATCATAATTAAGGAAAATAGGTGTAAGGTGCTAGTGACCGAGGCAACAACGAGGGAATATTAAATAAATGCAATGTTTAATACGAAAAAATACACATACAGGCAAAGAAAGCAAAATAAGCCGCATCAGCTGTCAGTGTGTCGGGACAGCAGGCACTGCTTTATTTGATCCATATACTCACAAAATCTTTAATAACATTACATTTTCTTATCTGTCTTAATTTCAGTATGATGAAGAAATGCCAGTATCCACATTATATGATGAGCCTAAAAACAAAGGCACTGTAGCTGTCAGAGGCAGATAATCAAAGCTGAGAGTGTATTCACCCTGAGATGAAACACTGTGTATTTAGTATATTGTATACTGTACTGTAATGTTTGTGCGCACACTGAATTATTAATAGACGCCAGCCATTTATAACGGAATACATTGAATATCGGTTAAGTATAAACTCAATAAATATGTCAAAGTGTCAACCGCCAGACACCTTGTGACAGAGGAGCGTGTGCCCTGCAATTATTCATAGCATTAGACCCTCATATGAATATAGGATGACTATAGAGAGAATATATGTGGAATATATGGACAAATTCATGTTGGTTTACGCGCACGTGTGTTCACCTGCTCATGTTGAGTGTGTGCACGAGGGGGGGGGGGGTTGAGATCAAAGGCAAACAAGTTTATTGGCTGTCTCCATAATTCAGCAGCTCTACCAGGGGTCATAGTCTTTCCTTTGAGGTTGAGCCGCACAGATGAATCTTTAATGCACTCCTGCCTAGGAATAATGGATGGTACTGGCTCTGCTACAGTACTACACAGCCCTGGCCCAGGGTATGTGTGTGTGTGTGGAGGGGGTTGTACAGGCTGTGGCCAGAGTGTAAGATGAACAGAAAGAGGGAAGTGCGGCTACAAAGAGTGTAAGCGGCATCGTTTACCATTCGGATGTTGCATTTGCAGAAGTGTGTGTGTGTGCATGTGCCCACTACCCTGCCCTACATGTGCACGTGTGTCCACTACGCTACGTGTGCACGTGTGTCTGGGCTCAAATGGTATATGAGTCGCCGCTGACGACACTGTAGCGGTCTAGAAAGGTGTCCCTGAGGTGTCCTCAGGGTATAAACCTGATTGAGATGCTCCGCCCCTCCCACAGTACGCGGACTCTCTGAGCAGCCCAACCCGGTTGTGCCATTTCCCTTCAGATAATTACTCTTGCTATTATAGCAAGCTAGCAGGTTCTACCTGTGTCGATGTGCATGCAGTATCCCACAATCGTATGGAAACATTGATAGTTTGGTTTTATATTAAAGTTATAGAAAACTTTCCAACATAATCTTTTCCACTCTTCCCTTATTTGAGATAGAGATATATACACACACTATATGCAGTTTAATGTCTCAATGTACTTGTATAATATAATGTAGTTTTGTATAATTTATAAAAATGTTGGACTCAAAGCAGCCACCTTTTGCAGATATAACAGCCGAACACACTCTTGGCATTCTTGCTACAATGGAAATCAATTGTTGTTCGGAATGGTCTTCCCAACACTGTTGCAGAAGTTCCCACAAATGGGTTTCTTTGCTTTCACCCTTCTGTCCAGTTCAGCCCAAACCAGCTCGATGGGGTTTAATCTGGAGACTGTGATGGCCATTCCATGATTTGAAGCCTACAGTCTTGTTCTTTTCCTCTAAGGTAGTTCTGACATAGCCTGGAGGTATGTTTTGGGCCATTATCCTGCTGTAGGATGAACCCCTGACCAACTAGGCGTATACCAAAGGGAATTGCATGGCGCTGCAAAATGCTGTGGTAGCGGTTTTGGTCCAGGGTGCCACTCAATCTGTGGGTCTTCAACTCTGGATCCAGCAAAATAAATGTTTGACAGTTAGTGTCACACACCAGGGGACCATCTTTTCACCTACTCGACGGCATACAAAAATCCTGCGTGATTAAACAAAGATTTCTAATTATGATTAATCGGTCCATAAGACCTTCTTCCAGTCTTCAGTAGTCCACATGCAGTGCTTCTTGGCCCAGGCACGCCTCTTTTTCTTATTTTGCCATCTTAGGAATGGCTTTCTTACTGCCAATCGACCTGTCAAACCTGCAGCCTGAAGTCTTCTCTTCATCTTTGAAACTGAGACTTATTTACTACCAGCATTAAGCTGTGCTTGAAGCTGTTGTCCTGTGAACCACCTATCACGCAAGCTGTTGACTCTCAGAACTTGTCTTCTGATTCTGTTCGGTCTGTCTGTTTTCCTTTGTTAATTGCCCTTTTCTTGACAATATGAAAGCAATATACTACTTCCTGCAGTACAATACTGTCCAAATAATGCTTAATATTGTGTAGTAACGTAGTCTGTTCCAACACTGCTTTTATACAGTCAGAGGATTTGTAAGTAATCAACAAAAGTTGGGACACCTGTAGGAATTGTTAGCATCAACTTAAAAGGCTTAATTTACTTCCATTGCTGCAGAACATGATGATTTTAACTCATTACTTGTTCCCTGCAAAAGGCCTTTTTGTACAACAGTTTTTGGTAACCTAAACTATTTGTTTTAACCTCTTGCAGTTTTGTGATGATGTCAGTCTCGAGCGGTATAGAAGAGAGCCTTAGTTGTTCTTGTGGGTTCAAACCCTTGTGTTTATTTACACCATAGACATTGTAATAAATATATGAAACCTACACATAACCTCCTTCCAGGGATAGAACAATGCT
>JAODLL010040085.1:0-21214 GCA_026546735.1 Forbesichthys agassizii
GGGGGGGGGGTATTTGCCAGCATACAGTGGCATCTTACATTTTCCTATAGCGCCTGACTGGAGCAGCAGGTCCCGGAACGCTGCGGCGCAGCATCGGGAGCTATAGCCGGTAACCCGGGCGCTCCCCTCTCCGCCTGACTGGCGAGCATCGCAGGCTGGCGGCCAATTACGCCGAGCCCGGGTCGGAGCTGTGTTCGCCGTCTTTGCGCATGGACTGGGGGAGGGGGGTGCCACGGCGACACTGATCCCTGAAGCCGGTGTGAAACATTGATGAGTGAGAGATCCGACTGGAGCCTTCTGGAACAAATCTGCTCTGCGCAAGTTTCGCCAGGTGGCTGTCATCGTAAATAGTAGGGGGAATATACATGGACCGGAGAGCTCAAGTGTAATAAACGTCACGTAAACTGAACATAAACGTGTTGAATGTGAATTAGAAGAATAATATGCATGTGAAAATTGATTGTTAAAATGTCAACCGCAAATGGAGGGAATAACATCAAGTCTGGTTCCACTTCTTCTCAGGTCTGTCTGGGTGGGTACAGGCTCCGTTTGATTGGCGTCTCTTTTTAATACGGCCTGTGTTCTGATTTGTTTCACTTGTCAGTGCGGGACAATGGCCTCCTACTTGACTAGTTCTTCTACAGCAAGTCTTCAGCGCTCAGTTTGCTGACATCATTGATTTTCCAGAATAGCCCCGATCAGCAGAGAAAATTACAGAGAGGATTCTTTTCATAGATTCGGTCATTTGCATAGAATAATTATGTGAAATCCTTTGAGATGTCCTAAATTACAAACAACATATACAGTAATGAGCCCATTCTGAGGATGATGCTAAAATGAAACCATGAAAAAGTAGATCTTCCATGATGCTAAAATGAAACCTTGAAAAAGTAAATCCATGCTTTGCCTTTTAGCGCCATTTTAACCCCATTCACAAATTACTTTTGGCAATCATCTTAGTTGCTGCACCCGACTGCCATCTCAGTGTTATTGCATTACACTCTCCACTATGTGTACCTCATTAGCCGGGTGGAAAAGAAAACCAGAGCATGCGAGACAGACATTTCTCCCTGAAAACTCTTGCTTTGATGTGTGTGTGGGTTGGTGAGGTGGGAGGAGGAGGGGAGGGGGGTGGGGGGTGGAAAAAGATCTACAGGCTACAGGCGATCGATGGCATTTTTGATGGTCCAGGATTAAGGTATGATCTCCTTTTGACTGCATGTGGATACGTCACAATCAAACCAGTCGTGTTGTCAATGGCTTAAGAGTTCTAGGTGATTTTTTTCCCAACCCCCACACCCTTTGAAGTTAGTGATCTGGGATTCATTGGAGAAGGCTTGGCAAAGAAATGTAGCTTTCACGGCTACTGCACCCGGGCACATTGCACGCTGCGAAAATGTTCTTGAACACAATGGGAGTCTGGAAAACAAGGCCCACATGATTTATAAAACAATGACACATCTTTGAGGTCGATGATTTACAGTATTGATATTTGATGCTAATGAGTCAACAGTCTTTCACAGTCATTCACGCTATAGTTGGAAAGATTAAAAAAGAACAGAGGCCTGCTCTGGATTGGAACTGCCAACACAATACAATATTATTTGCTATGCTGCATTAAAACCTTTGCACTGCTACAATGCACGCAAATGATCGCCGCTTGTTCACACTCCATATTTTGGTTTTCAATTCCAACTGACGTCTTGGTCAGCCACCCACACACACACACAAAATGACATGACACGCCTGCCTTGGCTGATTTTGTCTTCATGAGCGAGCTCTGGAGTCTTCAGTCCCCTGAGTTAGCAGTCAATCCGCGGCAGCACGCTGTGCGATTTCCGCCTCGCTTGTTGGACGTGAAGCCGAATTAGCACGCGCTGATGTGACGATACAACGGGGCCAAGGGCGCGCTGATGAACCCGTTAGGGGAGAGAGTGTTCTTGCAGCCCACGGCATTCGTACTGTCAGAGAAGTGTGCCACCTCACAGCGCCCCGCGGCGCCGAAGAGGGCCTCGCGCCTGCACTTGCCAGCGAAGGGCGATAGCAGGCGATTGAAAGCTCATGCGTAAGCGTGGTGTAACGTTTAACACAAATCCAAGACCAGCACCAAACAGCTTGATCCACAGGCAGTCTGACCAATCAGAAGGCCAATCTGCCATTTGTCCGACATATACAACTTTCCGTCTGGCATTCCGGCAGGTCTACTCCCTCGGCTAAATTACATTAGTTGTGAAAATTGCAGTTAAATACGTAGCTAGGCTAGCTAGCTATGCCTAGTGCATTAGCATTAGGCCTAGCTAGTGTAGTGTGTGTAGGCTACCCTAGCCGTGCATCGGATCATTTGGAAATAAAGGGAAAGACCTTGGGACAGCAAAGCATAGAGCCGTAAGCTACAGTACAGCCACGGTGTGTTTTAAGGTAGGGCTACGCTGATGCTCGCTCTAGCCTCTTATCTCTCTTTCTGTCTCTGCTTTTGTTGGGTACGTGCGGAAATTATTCAATCTGAAATGAAAATGCCGGCACATTTAGGCTGTATTAACTGTAGCACTGTATCTGCGGGTCCTATAGGCCTATTTAGTAACAGATTATTTTATTACAAAACAGCCTAGCCTAGTTCAAACATGACACTGAAATTGTCTAGGCACATCCTACTGTAGTTATCCATTTCCATTAACTAATGTTAAGAACGTTATGTAGGCCTAGATAACCTGCTTTTGAAATCGGTGGGCATTGAACTCGGTTCACACACACCCATTGATCAAGCCTGTGTGTTTAGCCAATATTGTGTTATAAGGGTCTTGTTTCTGAGTTGGCGTGGTGAGCCCATCTAATTAGTATGCATTGTTGAGACAGTGTGTTTTTATGTAGATTGTTCACCTTTTAAAATATGATCCGTAGGTTGTGTTATTCTAGCATAGGCTACTTGTTCTAAATGTAGGTATCACCTACAATTTAGACTACCGTGTTTGTAGGCATGTAGCCTGTGGCCGTCGGTTGTGAGTGTTTACTGCATGTGTGTGAGCGTGATTCACGCGCATGCATGTCCAGGCCAACGTGCTAATTTTTTTAAGAAAAACAAACCAAACTAAAAATCTTCAGATCTTCTGATCTTCTTCAATCTTCAGACCAGGCTTCCACACAGGTTGTTCTGACACTAAAGTGGCTGATAGCATATGTGGCTTATCTCAGCAGGAGACATTTGAGCTTATCTCATACCATATGTGCTTATTTGTTCACACTGTGAACCGTCAACTGTCATTTTCGCCCACGAGAGAAAGCACTTTAGTGCCTCAGAGAAACAACATCTAATACTGAAATGCTACGGGCACTCATTCATATAATACAGTAAAACTGTGATAAAATGAAGGCAGACTATATACTCCCCTTACTAGATAATTACACATTTGATGCTGTGGCTGTACGTTAAAAGCTAAACTTTATAAACATAAAATGTCAAATGTCAAACCTATTTCCCCCAGTGGAAAAGTTTCAGAGCTGAAACGGCACTATAACAAACCTGTAAATCCTCTGTGTTAAAAAATTCTAACGTGCGTCTTTCTGTTAAAGCACTCTAGTGAACCTTTTGATTAACTCTTTTAATGTTTAATGTTGTCGAAAATAGGAATAAACTCTGCGTGATGCCACTTTGGTCCCTGTCCTGTGTTTATATTACAAAAAGGGTCTGGTCCGCATAGTCCACTTCAATGAATCTTACCCGGAGCGGCATTCGTTGAATTGTTCCAATTGTAGGCAATACTCTATCTAAGGACCCAGAAATACTTTGGAATACTGTGTCTTTTGACACCTGCTTAACATTCATTAGCTTCCCGTGACTCTTTGCTCAAGCCTTTTGGAATGACTGTCATGCGTACCAGTTTTGCTAACCCAAGAATAATGTTTAACTTAGACTGAAGGGGAAAAAAGGGAAGGGGGAGGGTATAATTTGTATTACTGTTGGAAGGCTGTGTAATGCTCTTAAGAGGAGAAGTGAGAAATGAAGAGAGCTTTCCCCGAGTTAAAGTCTTTTTCGACGGTTCACGCAGCGTTTTCTGTCTGTAATGATGCCATTACTCCTAGGCCTGATAATGATGTCAGTCTTATGAAATGATTCTCCTTAATGACACAAAAGAGAAGCTTGGGAGGCAACGACTGCAATACAAAGTTTGCTTTCTGACTTTTTGTTTTGATAACAAATGCGCTCTCGTTTAATTTTTTTGTTCTTCGATACATCACACACAAGTACAGTTTTAAGGCGCGCTGAATCTCAATAACAGATTTTTCCAAAAGGAAAACTATTTTCAGCCAAATTAAGTGCCATGTAGTTAACGAGGCACATGCATGCACACAGAAAAAACTGACTGTATTTTGGACGGCTGGTAAAAGTTTATGAGTACAGTATGATAAGTACGCTATGTTTTATATATACAGGATATACATTCATTCATTCATTCATTCATTCATTCATTCATTGAGTTATTTATGTTTCAGTTCGTTGTCATTCTTAGAAAACAAACTGTCCCAATATCTCAATAAACAGCTATCTTGAGATATGAGAAACTAAATGAGTAGCAAGCCCAAACCACTTACCCATCAACTGCAATTAAACAATGATCAGTTGTCAGTATGTCTGGCATAGATTAATTTCCCGCTCTTTAAGAGATTTCCTAGATTTGCCTCTGGATTTATTTATTGTGGTTAAAACCAAGGTCATGTCAATGACACCTGCTAAATGGATACTGCACACAGTGGGTGCATCACTTAACAGTACCTTAATAGAGGTACACCATTATAAAGAATAGTGGCCAATGACTAAATTAAAACCCAAAAGGAAATCAAGTGACTCATGTACAACATACAACTAAACATAAGTTAACAAATAACAACAATTTTTGCATATCTGACCAATGTTTTTGCGGAGGCAGGCGGAGTTATTAAGATGGTGCTTGAATCAGCATTAATCAGATCAATAATGCAACTTGATCATTTTTACTAAACACAATGCTGTATGTTGTTTAAAAATAGTAAATGGAGTTTCACACGCCACCTTCAGGTTGAAGTTCAAACATACGGCCGTTGTTTTTTGAGCATGAATGACCCCGAGTTCACCGGAACCATTCCGCTCAGCAGCCAGGCCCTGCTGTCGAACGCGCCCGTGGGAAATGAAATGGAGCCCACATACCGTACGCGAGCAAGACGCCGAGCAAGCGAGCAACAACTGGCGGAACCCCTTTAATAACCGGGTCACCCGTGAAGAACCTCAGGCAGCCAGTGTGACAGCGTGGCGTGGTGATCGGACAGGGCGTTCGATAACTCTCGGGTCACGGATGGATGATTTCAGCGTTCAAAATGGAGCGACCGTGACAGTATTGAACGCCTCTTTGTCATTTAGTCCCATTAACATTAAAAGGGGTCAGAGGAATATTGCACTGAACAGGCTTTGGCATAATTTTGGCATGGATCTCAAACCGCAGGAATATGACCCTTCCAATGGTTGTGATTTTTACCATTACGTTTATGTTATAATATAAGAAGTGGCATAATGCTTGTGACAGCACTCATGCATGTACACGGCTATCACTGAGCAAAAAAAAAAAAAACACTAAACAAAATGGGTAGAAAAGCAAATGTATTCCGACATCTAACATTTGGGTTTTAATTCTCCCAATCTCTGGCTCTGCATTGTTTGTAATGTCAGCCCCAAATGACGGAGAAAACATAGAGGCTTCCGACCAGCGGAACAAGTTAAGCTATGGTTAACTATTTGAAAAACTGCATTTCGCAAAACATGGATTCAGTGCGGTCTCAAGTCTGGAGAATAGAACAGTCAGCCGCCGCTCACAAGCAAACCACACAATTATTTCTGAGTGGAGTGTTCAAGCGTGATGCATGCTTCTCATCTGAATTTTGAGCTGCTGTTGACTTCATTTAGATCATGTGTCATCTTTCCCCAAGATTCTCTGGAGCCACACAGAAAATGGGTAGAAATGGCTCTGTAAATGAAGGGATTACCATAAAATTACATCCGAATACCGCTGATTGCTTAATGAGCATTTCTGATGCTGAGTTCAAACGCTCCACATCCGTGTTCCCCGTTTACGGTAATGTCTTCAGTTAATTCCCCGCTACATTTCACAATCCACCGAATAACGTCTCTCTCAGAAGCGACACCAAATGACGAGTGATTCTCTACAATGGTCCTTGGTTTTGCCATTACACTCCAACGGCCGTGATTGCCTTTCCGAGTAGCCGAGCGGACAAAATCTTTACAACCGGCATCGGACTCCAAATGAAGACAATGAGCGTACCAATTCTAGTGAATTAGCTGCTGGCAGATCAAGGCTTTGCTGCATCTTATTTCTGAGCAGATTACGCATTACTGGCAACTGATGTCAGTACAGCAGACTCTCTGAATGGCCGTGATCATTACCTGCTGCTCGAGAGTGGATCTCTGTTCAGATCAGTAAGTAGGGTGACTATAGCACGACCTGTGCAATACACAAATACTGCTTAAAGGGACAGAAAGATCGATACGACAGATTACAGTAGGGTTATTATTGGGTCTGGAACAGCAAGGTCATTCAAAACTACGAAAACCATAAGTCATATTCCCTCTCTACAAACACAGTAGGACATGTGTTCATTTAATGCTTTGTTGACGTCAGAAAAGCGCACGACCTCATACTGGTCCAATAATAACTACAAGAACAAAAGATAGGCGGAGTCAGGGAGGCTGTCAGTCAAACAGGTGTGTACACGCCCATGCGGATGGATGCGGGGGGTGGGGGTGTGTGTGGTGGGGGTGGGGGGGTGATAACACTGCTGACAAGCGAGGAAGGGGAGATGAGAAGCTGACAGCCAGGGACGGCTCCATTTGGGTAAATCACATGGCGATAAGGACCCGGCGATAAGGACCCGGCGATGACGCCGGATATTGGAGTGACAGGTCCACAGACAAGACCCCTGTGTGTGTGTGTGTGTGTGTGGCAGACATGACGCACATTGGGGGGTGCTCCTTTGCCTTGAACGTTCTGCTAATGACACCCTCAGGCGGAGCCCATTACCATGGTGACAGACTTCCCCCCCTCCCCAAGTGTCTAGTCTACAGCCTACCTGCCTGGAGCACAGTGCCAGGCAGCAGCCTCCAGCGATTCGTCTGGACGGCCGAGGGGCCGCCAAGTGTCTGATGTCGTCACGGCAACATAGAGTTCGTTTTTCGTCATTAATTTTTCATTATCCTCAGGCAGTACTAAAAGGTACAGTACAGTGTGTGTGTGTACTGTATATACAGTGGGACATATTTAAGAGACAACTGCAGCCACTTCTGTGGTTTTATAATTTTTTTGTACATTTATATTTACATGTTTTTTCAATTCTACATATAGTTTTTTTAATTTACAGTATCTTATATTTCTAGAATTATTTTTTTGTGGGTGCGGTGGTCTCTTACTTTTTTTCCCATGGCACTATACACACACACACACGCACACGTACACACACTGTATAGGCAAGCATGTTTCATCAGCTGTACGACACCAACAATGCCTGAAGGTAACCAAGGGCGACGGGACACTACAGCAGCAACATATGCTGGTTACATGTGGCAAAACAGCGCCAAGCCTGCCAAGTTGATTTATTGACGCCGACTTATTAAAAAGGGGGAAAAGTGTGTTTTTATCCCCTACTTTGGCATTGCGGACTACTTCGACTGGATCAGTGAAATAACAAAATCCATAAAAATAAAATAAAATCCATATTGCCCCGCCGTAAAATACGCAGTGGTGAATATAGGCCCGCGGGCACATTATTTATAAGGATGTGTGTGTGCGCGTGCGTGCGTCTCAAGGCCTTTTCCAGCGACTCCATCGATTGTGACCAACTGATATATGGCCATCGCGGGCCATCACCAGATAAAGGTCACGCGGTCTCTCAGAGCACGCGCTGACACCCACCGCTGTCATACACCAGCGAGCTGTGGAGATACTGCCTGGCCATATTCTCCTGCCAGTTGGGGGATGGGGTGAACAACACACAATATACTGATGTACAAGGGTCGACAGGCCGCCTTCAGTTATGTAGTGTATAGGCATTAGTGTATCAGTTAGCAGCGAGACACAGTAAATCAATGGAAGCCTGCATCAAAGGCCCATAAGTTGTATGATGTACAACCCCCCCCTTATCCTTCCCACTGATTTCTGCAGATTAAAATCATGGAAGGCAAAGCTGCTCCACAGTTGAAGAAATGTATTTTGAGGTGAAATTAACTGCTACAACTTAAAAGGTGAATCTTATCCTTTATCATCCTGGGGTTTTTCGTTTTCAGGTTTCAAAGGTTTCCAATGTTGTTTTTCGATGAACAAAGAGAGCAGACCTTTGCCTCCAGGTAGGATCAGATTAATGTCACTTTGCAGATTACAATGCTATTTGGAGTGGAATGCCAAAACCACCACGCAACAATAAATACATTTGCCCAGTGGATTTTATTGACAACAAAAACATTATTCCCACACTGACGGATCTTTATTATACCCCATAACATAAAAACCTTTCTACCTCGGTGTATGAGCAGTTGGCTGGTATTCAACAACAACAAGAAAAAATAGCAAAATAGTTACTGAAAGGTATAAATATTGTCGTTAGTTTAACTCTAAATGAAAACACTTCTCCTCCCCTCAGAAAAAGCATTGCCAAGGCTGGGATAGTGTTGTTGTGAGCTAGCGGAGTGTGAGATATTCGTCAACTTTGACAACAAACTGTATTATCTTGAGAGCATGACCACACAGCCAGGTGTCTGATGAACGTTTTCAGATGATAATAGGTGAGGTCACTCGTCGGACACTATGGAATGGTGGGTTAGACGATGAGGTGTTATTCATGGGGAGGCCCGGCGTGTGTGTGCGCGACGGAGAAAGACAGACCAAAGGCTTTCCTTCTCGCCACGTGGTGCTGTTGTTGTTGGAGGTGGCGGGGGTCCGGGGGGCTCTCATAAATCGAATTTCCTTTTAATTATGTGCACACAAATACGGGGGCAGGGAGTGAAGAAACCCCGGCATGAGAGAGAAGGAACGTTAGGGGGATGAGAGGTCTGCTGACGCCCCGTGATACGGCTGCGCGACGCCCCGGCCGCGCTATGAGCCGACAAATAGGCGCATTCAAAGTGCCTGTCTATTTACAGCTTGTCAAACGCCTGAAGGCACTTTGTTTTAACCCCCAACCCCCCCCCCCCCCCTCCCTCCCCCAACCCTGCCAGTGGAGCGGTTGCCTGGCACGTAGAGGTCGGGGAACGGGCAACGGCGGGGGACGGTGATTCAGACAGACATGGAAGAGGAGGTGATTGATGCCACCTCAAAGCGATAACGCTTGAACCTGCTCGTTGGAGGGAGCGATGGCGCTAGTTAAACAAGGTAATCTTTGTAGTGGCGCGGCCACTACAGTAGGCGGGCGCACGTGCCGATCCTAGAGGGTGTGAGAGAAAGATAATTATTGACGTTGAACGCAGCTGGCGATGCTTCCTCCAGGTAATATTAGAGTAACTTATCCTGAGAGTTATTTCCATCCTACTTTCATTGTTCGTAGGGACTAGAAAGTTGAATTAAAACAGTACATTGAATATATAATACCAGAGTTAAGAATGAATGGATGGTTATAATGCACGGAACAAATTTAAAGGTGTAGTCAGCAATTCTAATTCAATACACACATTTGCCAAATTCAGAGAATATCTCCTGCGCTGTAAAATAATCCTGTGTTGCTACAGTACACAGCCCTGGCAATGTATGCAGGATGGCAGTGCGTGTGTGCGGGCGGTGGCATAACCGTGACAAGACAACACACACGTCGACACACGTGTTGTCATGTGGGACATTTAGGCCGCCCGGGCAGCACGGTGTCTTGACCGGAAAACTCAACGGGCCGCATACTCGTCACGTTTCCGCCATAATTTTCTCAAGGTTAGTTCTATACTGCCGGCCTTCCAATGTGGTGGCTGCTATTTTGTTAGCTACATATTGGCAAATGGATTCCTCTGCCCCACGTAATTTCCCTATTAAGCACAGCCTTTCATTCAAATGTCGATGTGCACACGTATGTGTACACACACCCACACAGACACACACAAGCACACCTGACCTCACTGCTACACATTTGCAGGCTAGATTGATCTGTGCGATCAAGCCAGATAGCCGCCAGTGCTGGCCACATCTATTCAGTGAATAAGTGCTAGGACAAGCTGTTCTTTCAGGGCCCGGGCAGGCAACAATAGACCCACTAATAGCTCCAGTTTGTCTCAGTTAAGAACAACAGCCTTCCTTCCCATGTAGACACACACACACACGCACACAGACTCGAATGCTTTTATTTCTCCACGGCCATCGTGTTGACCCAATAATGCGACTGCCATAGCTAGGTGGCCTCGTTAGCGGGACGTTGTTTTTCCCAACCACTTTGTGTCGTCGACATCTGGAAGTCAGTTTTCGAGCATTTCACCTCCTTGCTAAACACTGTTACAGGAATAAATGTGTGTGCGCGCGCCGCGGGTAACGTGTTTGTTTTAGAAATCGACAGGTTTTGAAATTCTGAAACAGGAACTCCAATTAACAACCTATAATCATGTGCCCTCTGCTGTATTTTAGTTTTGAATCCAGTCTTTTAAAAGGGGTATTGTAAGCTAATACACTTTTTGTCAAATTCCCTAAATATCTCCTCGCAGTCCGGTATAGCGGCCAGTTCTCAGTGCGTGCTGAAAACATAATCCGGTATTTCTACACAGCCCATGCTCTGTAATGTAAATAGGAACACACAGCGGTGAATACCTTTACAACAATACCCTATGGCATTGAAAGGAAAGATGTATTTGTATTGATTTGAGTTCGAAGTTAGCAAGCATTCACAAGAATGAGTGACACTACCTTTAATACTGTAGCATCAGACATATTCACGATAGCACAATACATTCTTTTTGTCTCTCTTGGTGAGCTGAGGTTTCCTCAGATGCTCGATAAGCACAAATAATCTACTCCTGTTTTACACAAAGAAAAAGAAGACCTCATCACATAGTCTTCCCCTCTCGAAACATTTGTATTAAGTTCCTATTTGAGGTTGACAGGAGAAGATAATGCCGGGAAACTGCCTGGGGTTGACCCTTAACTTTAACTTAACCTTGCCTGGTCAGCTGGTGTGATGTATCAGTCCAAATAACTCCGAGCTTGTTTTAGCCTATACTGAAACACCTCTCTGGTCTCGCAGGTCACAGGGACTTTGAACAAACCACAAACATGCTTCATGGTTCTCATCCGCCGTTAGCTTAATGATCGATGTGCAACGACAATAACAAACTCCTCAATGCCATAGGGTTGCTCGTCTGCCCGCCACACATTGGACACGCATTGCCAAGATTAGTATATTGTTGTGTGGTGTGGTCTGCACCACACAACAATGTGCGCTCCAATTTAAAGAGGCAGTATAATGTATTAGTTCACAATTGTACGTAGACTCCAGCTTTAAGGCTGTTATTTAAGGGACACATGCGTCCAACACAGACACACACACACACACGCGCGCGCGCACGCACATCGTTTTGGCAACACTCAAATCTGGTGCCTTGAGGAGACACCAGGCTTACATCACCTGGTGTCTTGGTCCAGTCGAGAACCAGCCGAAGTCACACTATTTTCCACAAGTGGCAGTAATACCCAGACTCTTCCAATGTCTTTAGGTGTATGACAAACACACTGGACAACAAGACGACAACGAGATAACATGACCAAATAATGACCTATTGGTCAATATGCATGCTACTATACTATAGCTGAACCCATAATTTATTGTTCCATGTCACTTTGTCAGGTATTCCCCTCATATTGTAATTTGTTACAGTGCAGCAGAGACATTGAATTAGCACAAGGAGAGGTTCTCAGTGCACAGGGTGTGCAAACACTGACAAGGGAACGTGTTCAGCTCCAGGGACTGGGAGGTGACCCCTTGTACGTTGAGAGGAACTTGTGGAAGTGACAAACGGGAAGGTCTCTGGGGGCATTGAGGGGATTCAGGGGGAGGGGTGGGCTGGGCTGGGGGGCACAAATGTCAGACAGGCAACGGTGGATTGTAATTAAAGCAGTGGTGAGCCGTCTTCTCCGTTAAATGCTCTTGTCGGGGACACCGAGGAATACTCCCACCGAGACACTTAACACATGCACGCATGCACGCACACACACACACACACACAAAACACAAACAGCATACACACACATGCACGCACACAACACAAACAGCACACACAGTAAAACACAAACTGAGCACACACACACACACACACACACACACTAAGAAAACATTCAGTCTGTCTATTCAAGGCCTGCATGCCAGAGAACAATAAATAAATAATATGCACAGTATAGACAGAACAAGCCAAAGTCATTTTCAGACTATCAATATAAAAGACTGTGAGACACAACTACCTTGTCCTCCTGATCTGGAGGACACACACCATATTCACTGTCCTTAATGGTCTATTGTCTACAGAGAGGCCATTACACCGTAAGCCCTAACACGGGATCGAACACCTTCCAAAAGCGGATTCCAAGCGATGTGTGTAAACGCAACTGGCAGAACAAAGGACAGTACGTCTTGTAATCCTGTTACAGGATTAGCGCTCGAGAACGCACACGCACACACATGCACGCGCACACACACACACACACATATACTGTACCACCACAAGTTTGTGTTGGTTGTGAGCATTCTGTTGAGCACAAGTCACGGTTTAATCAGAAGTAAGGAGTTAGGACCGGAAAATCATTCATATTTTGGTTTTTTCGCAATAGGGCGCGCGCGCACACACACACGCACACACCAACAAATGCACACACACACACAATGCGCAGACAGAGAACAGTTTGGTCTTTCTGGCTAAGCTTGACTCGGAGACCAGACGACCCCCGTTATGTAGCAGGTTATTATCAGAGATTATAGCGTAAAGGTCATACCACACAGACACACATATTGAGAACCAAGCATGGCCGAGACATACGAACAGACGCAGCTCTCCCAGCAAAAATGATTGACAGAACTGTGAACCCCACACACACACACACACAATTTAAATGGCTACTTTAATACCCTCCTACTGATGTAGGCATATTGATCGCTGTGACAACCAGGACACCATAAACCCAAAGATACAGCGGAGAGAGAGAGATGGGGAAGGGGGGGGGGGGTGGTGGGGTGGATCAATTCCTTAATCCCAAAGCCTCTCTCCAGCAATGTATTAATGATCGCACCACGAGCCACTCGCTTAGCAAGTACGCATTAGCGCAAAAAATCACAGTGCCTGAGGGGGTGAAACTAGGAGCGGATGACTTGCATAGGTCCCTCAGTACCCAGGGTCGTGACTTTGCCAACGGCGTTCACAAACGCTCCACTCGAACAATGACTGAAAGCAACACAGCACAAGTCTGTTCCGGGAAGTCAGTGACGCTGTACTCTGAAGACCTGAGGTATTTAATTCAGGGTTAAATCCACTGGCTTTTGCATCACTTCATGTTAGCGAAACCCTTAGCTATTGCCAGTTTGGACATCTAAGTGTTACTAAAACAACTTGGTATGTTGTGTTTGTTGCCATCAACACAAGCCTTCTATGTGTCTGCATGATGCTCAGAGGTTGCCCCCTAATGAATCGTACCTAAATTAATCTGTTCATTCATTACTCTGCAGAGACTGCAGACTGACGGCAAGGCGTAGGTACGTCAGGCAAAATGGTAACCTGACATGCCAGAGGAATTGTTGTCACAAGTCCATCTGGGGAGCTGTACATTGAAACCGTTTGTGAATGGCTGTACGTTCAAAACAATACTTGGCAGTTGATTGAATGAATCATCTGGTCGTTTTCTCTGTCGGCACACCTAAACCACGTCCATATAGTTATAAACACGACGCTGATTGGTGAGTTCAGTTGCTACTCGGACACATTCAAAATGATTCCGAAGCTTTCCAGACTGATTTTCACGGCGAAATTGAAACTGAAGCTTGCAAAATTGTAGTGTGAAACCAAACCTACTTGTATCAAATGTATACAAAGTAACAAAAACATTAACTTCGGTCGGGACCTTGGTCCGGACTTTCAGGTGTGAAAGCACCCTAAATTATATTAGAACAACAGCGAGCACATCAGTTCACAGCCATGACATAACAGCACAGTTAGGGAATATAAAAAAACCCCAATATCTGACATTTCCCAATCATTTGCAATCTTTAAAAGAGATTTCCCAAATTCCACAAGTCACGACCTGGGGAAATGTTCTAGATTCAAGCCATCCACCAGGCCTGGTTAAGGTGTAAACTAAATCATGTTTATATTTATTCATGGCTTTAAGTGGGCAGCTTATAAAAGCAAGCAAGTGCACTGAACAGATCATTAATTATTGACAGGCTATTTAGGGTGGGTGTGGGGTCCTAATGGATGAAACATCCTGCTTGTTCATCCATTTGCAGTTCGCGTTCAATGGACTGAAGTACGTAAAAATGTATTCTGTGTTTGTGTTCATACAGTGTGCAAATAAATTACATTTTAATATTAGCTTATAAAGAAAATGAACACATTTGCATAATAAAGAATAAGTGTGTCTATATAATGCTACTTATCATGACTATATTTATTTGACTTACCTGTTTGTCAGTGGTCATGGAAACGAAGCATTCCCATTGGTCAAGAGAATGTGTCCAAAATGATGTGCAGTGATCCCATTGGTCGAACAGAGGGCAGCGACGGCAAGCAAAGAAGGACAAGAAAACAAAAACCGAAACATTAGCATCTGTGTCAGAGGGTCGAGACTATTGGTACACGTTTATTTAAATATTTTTATGAAGACATTATATTTAAGGAACCATATCAATTGTGTCAACTAGTGTCTTCTATCCCTGTTTATTTAAATATAGATGTAGCCTACCTCATGCGTTTACCACATCTAAACATCATATTAAGACTTCAAACCACATGGGTATAGGCAATTGATATGCATAGTGTTATCTTAAGGGCATAATTAATCATCTTTATGGCTGACAGATTGATCCACTCCTGAAATCTCCTAAGATAGATTTCTCTTAGCACCTTAGTCATCTGTCAGTGAACAGCCATTCAATTTTAAAGGGGGAATTCCCATTTGGACTGTTATTATCCACTTTAGACATTCAAATTCTCAGAACAGTCATTTTTTATTGTGTACAAGAATAATATTAATACTTAAGCTTACTCTTTAAGTGAATCATGTGCCTATGATAGTGTATGCATATGCATAAATACCTTATACTGAAGGCATTGCAATTATAGTTTTTTCAACCGTGCATAGACAAGCATAAAACTCTTCAAATATATTACTTCAGCAGAGACTCACAATATTTCTTCAGCAGAGACTCACAATATTATGTACCTAGTCCATACAGGACTGAATCATGAATTATAATGTTCGTAAGTATGATACATGAATTTCCTTTGGCGTGATATATCAGCCGACTGGTGATTCCATTTTGACAGAGCATTTGTTACTTTGACATATCCCTGCCAGTCTAGAAATGTGGGGCAGAGCAGACAAAATTAGCTGTCACACATCCAATATCACTATTGACATTTATACTTCCACTCTCCGATATCAATATTGATAGTCGAGATGATGAATTGAATTAAACTTGGATCCAATTTTATTTCTGCTTTCTTAGTTTTAACATCAACGTATTTAACTCTCATGAGTTAGAGTCAAGTGACTAGTGACTTGGCTGGTTAGTGCTGATCACTTAGCAAATCAGAGTGTGACACACAGGTACCTAACCCTTAAAAATAGCATGGTTCAACTTTGCTCCACGTATAGCTTAAATTGAATAGAACGTCCCTGGATTTCCAAACATAACTGGCAAATGTTTGGCTTTGATTTATGGCTGCGAACCTTGCATTCTTTCTGCGCCAAAGCAGTTGGCAAAAAAAAAGAACCGGAACAAACCGCCCAGCAGCCATGAAACCATCAGCAGGTTAACAAACAAAAACAAACAAAACAATATTTGGACCAAAACAAACATTTCTGCCATGTCAATAGTTATATATGCTCAGTCCAGGGTTATTCTCTTCTAGCACACATTCAAATGCGAAAAATATCCATGGAGGCACGCGGCCACAATTTGCACGCACAAAAGAATCGATAAGTTACTGTATGCATCAGCAGACTAAGTGCTAACTAGGCTACCGGACATAGAAAAAGTAATGCAATGAGCCTTAAAGATTGGCTTACTTGACACTTCTCCATTTGTGTCCAGAAATGTCCTTCTGGTTAAAAATGAAATGAATGAAAACCCCTCCTCCTCCTAGTAGTTCACAGACCTAATACTCTCACTGAGTAGGAGGCCATATTTGTTTTTGAAACGCAAACAGAGAGCTGGGGCTCAGAGCATGGTGTAACAATAACCCGAGTATAACCTTTGAAAGCCTACCGAATGGCTATAAAATGCATTTCAAATGTATCTTGTTCAGACACATTCTCTGGGTCAGGCTGTGATGGTCCCTCTCTGGTACAGTAAACCAGTTTCCTTGTGTGCTCTGACGGGATGAGGCTAGGGGATGTAAGCTCCATCTTCAAAGTTGGAGCGACGTATAAAAGGTGATAAACTTTGTGCGGGCTACCTGTGGGCACCGCTTTAGCCACTAGCTCTAATGCTAATCCCCCCGGCTGTATCCAGAATCAAATCACACACGTACAGACACACACAATGACACCACAGTTCTTTGTCTGATTGTCAACTCAAGTGAAGCCAGAACTTATTTTTCTATTTCTTTTTTTTTGCCCCTGAAAAAGTCGACGAGAGATGTCACCGGCAAAATGGATGACAAAAACACTCACAGAGGCGTTTCAAGCTGATTTTTCACACTTTCCCTTTTATAGTTCCCCTAAAGCTTGAGATGGGCGAGAGAGAGAGAGAGAGAGAGAGAGAGAGAGAGAGAGAGAGAGAGAGAGAGAGAGAGCACCGCTAAATAGACTTTAGCTATTAGATAACTCATAGTGAAAGGGCAAATGGTAAGGCCCAATGCCCAATGTGTCAGTTATGTCTAGCACCACTGTGTAAAAGCAGCAATGCACTGACAACGTGACTTAAGAGAACATAGGGCATTTTATTTTGTTTTGTGTATTATTCAAGCGTGCCCGTAGTGTGCATTTAAATCTTCAACGACCATGTTTAAGGGGATTCAAGGATGTATTTTGATATTATAAAGGTGGAATTACTACATGTAAACACTATGAAAGAGTATGCTAAATACAGAGAACCTCATATTACCATCTTTGGGCTTTAATTGAAAATTTAAAGGGGGGGGGGGTAATGACTTCTCACTATATCTGATATACTGCATGAACTGTGCATTGACAACCATAAACATGGCCACCATACCTGGAATAGTGTCATATTGGCTACATTTACATGCACACTATTCCAAAAATTTTCCAACTATCGCAATATTTCCCGAATTAGGCCTTTTTCCGAATTTAGCATTTTCCAATTAAGACACCTGTGATGTGCAGATATTATTCGGGTTTTAGGAACCTGTATACAGCAGATTCCAAATATGAGTCTCAAGTGGGGTTTTTACTGTATTATACGAGATTGGGTCTCTTGCCTGTTTATGCTAAGATACTGTATGTGCAGGAACCTTTGAGAAATATCCTATTTTGTTGCAATTATGTAAAATATCACAAGCGGGTCCAGCCGTTCCATTTTCCCATATATTAAGACATTAATGCAGTTTGAAACGTAGGGAAAATCCTCTGTAGGGCGAATAAAGTAAGTTATTTGAAGGGGATTTGCAGTAATCATATTGCCGTTTTCAAAGCAATCCTGATCTCTAATGCATCACTAGGTTTGTTTTCTTTTCTTGTTTTACCCAGATGAAAGAAAATGAACATTCTGGACCCCAGCAACATGTCAGTATGTAAGTTATAAATATGTTTACAAGTACGGGTACTCGCATCCAAGATGTCGGCAGTCGTAGCCTACTGCCTAGCACCCTGGCACGGAGCTCTTATTTAGGGGAGGGAATACGCAAAACTCAAAATAAGAGTGATGCAACGATTATGCGGAAGTAAATGACGCAATCCAGTAATGTTGATTTCGGGGGTAATATCACAGATATAGCACGTAAAAAACAGTGTTTAACGTGTAAGGCTATCGTACAAAAACAATGGAAAATCCCCAAAATGTTGATTTGACTGCAGGAGAGCTTTAAAGGACATATCTTTAGGACGTAAAACTCGGCATGTAAACTAACATCTTAGTGAAATCTCCATTTAGACGTGGACAGCTTAGAAGGAACATTGTCATTTTTGGCAAAAACAGGAATATTGTGCAATGGCTACCATTGTGACTGTAGTGTGTGATTTCACCTACAGTACGTAAGTGCACCCCCTGCTAAGCAGCCATAGCATAGAGGTGGCCTGTGCACAGTTGCCCCCACCCCACTATAAACAACCCTGTGACATTTTCTTAACATTTAGATTGATGGATTTATTGACATTTAGCTCCCTCCCCCCTTTGCTGGGGCTCTTCTATGAGGCTGTGCGAGAGTCTGACCTAATTTCAGGCCTTCCACTACAAATAGCTCTATTTACCTTTGATCTGAGGGGGTGTGTAATGAAGAGATGGTGGGTGTGTGCGTGTGCGCGTGCGCTTTGCACGTGTGTGTCTTTCTGGGAACTTGTATGCGTCCGTTTGATCACACGTGCGTGCGTGCGTGCGTGTTTGCGCCGGTCGCGCGTGCTGGAAGGTAACATTTAACAAGACGTCGCCTGGAGTTGAGACGAGTGTGTCGGCCATCTTAAACGCCGGCGAGGCGTCTGATTGGGCGATTGTGAGGATATCCGGCCCGGTGTGTGTTCATAACACTAGACGCATAATCACGACAGCGCTTGTGATTACGGCGAAGGCGCCGAGCCATAATGCAGGCTGAATCTCAGACGGCGGACCTGCATGAATAGTAATCAGCGCTGAATCTAATGGCCTCTGAAGAGCAACACACAGACTCCATTAATTAGTTCCCTTCGCTCTGTGACTTGGAATCAGGAAAGCAGGGGAGAGATCTGAGAGATTGATAACTCAACGTGGCTGAATTATAACCAACCGACATCTATCACGTGCGTGTGTGTGTGCATGTGTGTGTGTGTGTGTGTGTGTGTGTGTTTTGTGCTCTTCGCAGTCCTTGTAGGTTTGTTAAAAAGATAGACGTCCTTCAGAGCGCTACGGCGTGCGGACCGCACACGCATGTGTGTGTGTGTGTGTGCCCAACAAATATGTGTAATCCTGTGACCACAGGCACGCGCATGTGACATACGCCTCTATTGCCCCATGAGGACACATTTAATCATGTCATAAAATGACACACACACACACACACACTTGAGTCTTTCTTAATAATACCGCACTATTAGTTAGCTGACAGTCATTGATGGAGGAGATGGAATAGGCCTACTGCGTTTCTGATGTCTGTTGATCTGGTTTATTTGTTAAGCCTTGTAAATATCCCCTTATTGGAAATGTATAACGTTACATGCTAAAAATGTGAATGTGCCATAACAATGCTTTTTATCTCGCCACTGTGAAGGAGTTGAATCAAAAGGGGAAAGATTTCAGACAGAGGCAGCGGGTTAAGTGGCAGGTTGCAAAATAAGCACTGCTGATGTTTTTCCTGTGTTCAATCCACTGCTTTTGTTCTCTCACAGAACCCCTCCGAGTATTGGTTCTCTAACACAGAATTGTTTTACTGTTTCCACACAAACCTGCATTTCCCATGTTGAATTTTAATTGGTCCTATAAAATGAGGTCTGAAATAAAAATTTAAAAAAAGCAGAAACCTACAGTAGCCAAGTCTGTTGAATAAAGCATTGCATTCTGCATACCTTTATATAAATATTACACACTCAGGGTAAAGCTTGGTGCAACGTTTCACTACGTTGATATTCTAATACTATTATTCTCTGAATGTTTTAATGGTTTATTTTAGCTTATAGACCCCCAATGACAAAATATATCAAATATTTATGCTCTTTCCAAACCAAAAATAGCCTAAATGGGATTCACTGCTGAGGAATATCTTGTTAAACAAAACATTAGCATAAGATAAGCCACCGTTAGCATATTTTCTCAAACCCAATGGGACAAACACCCTGGCTTTATTGCAACAGAGCCATTGGCGTAGCTTAGCTTCTGGGTTTGTCAACAATAAATCCAAGCCTATCTCCCATAGAGCGTGTTCTGAACCCAATATAGCCACGTTGACCTTCATAGAGACCATTACACCTGCTAGCGTGCCGCTACGGTGGAAAGCAACTGATAACTTTGCGAAGCCAGCGGACATTTCTAAGTTGTGAAGGACATTGTCCTGCAGTAATAAAGCGAGATAAGAAATACGAGACACGGACAAAGGAGGGACAATAAAGCGTTTCTGATTCATCACTTTGACCGGCGGTGGGGACAAAAGAACAGTAGTACTGGCCGCAGTAAAAAAAAAAAAAAAAAAAACCCGAGCGGAGGCGGAGAAGAGTTAGAAGTGGGGGATGAAAAAGGGGGTCGGGGAAAGGTGGAGGCCTGGAGGAAGCGACAGGACAAATGAGAACCAGGTCAGTGAGCACTATCTCTCCTCCCTTATTCTTTGGCACCAAGGGGCAACCACACTGCCAAAGCTCCCCTCCAAATAAATTAACCATCGGAGGTCTCTCTCCGGCCTCCCCTCGACCCCCCTTCCCCATCCTCATTTCTCATGCTATCGCGCCCTCTTTGACACCCCTCATCCGCCTCCATGTTAAGATGTTGTCTCTTGCTCGCCGGCCGGATATATATCAAAGTATCCCGGTATCAAATCCAGCCCAGCCACTCTATCCGACTTTCCACCGCCTAAGTGGTCCTGTCGTGCCAACCGTGGCCCCTGCGGCAAGGTTAAACCTGAGCAAGGTCAAACCTGAGCTCCTCCACCCTCTCCACCGCCCCCACCCCACCCGCAGTGAGCACAGAGAAATCAAGCAACCCAGAAGAAAAGAGAAAAAGAAAAACAGCTCCAGAGGCTTGTATCTCAAAAGACTGAAAACTTTTCTGGAGTGCTCTGAACAGATGTGGGGGAGATGTGTCAAGTCAAGTCAAGTCAATTTTATTTATATAGCCCTTAATCACATTGCAGTCTCAAAGGGCTTTACAACCTACA